>VZTI01005857.1:0-17400 GCA_013397865.1 Struthidea cinerea | reverse complement strand
GTCCCTGGCAGTGGCCCTGTCACCATGATCTGTTTGGATACCAAGAGACACTCGGGCATCCCTTCGCAATACTCCGGTTCTGGGGGCACGTTGACCATCACTGGGGTCCAGGCCGAGGACGAGGCTGTCTATTTCTGTGGTGGCTGGGACAGCAGCAGTGATCCTGGTGAAGTGACAGATTTTCAAATGAGGTGCAGAGGAATTAAAAATGTAGATTTTTCAGTCCTTCTCATGACCAAGTAGAGTTGTGGATGTGGGGCTGGGGCAGGTTTTTGTCTCCTCTGCACGACCATGGCTATGAATTTTGGTTTTTGTCCTAGAGAACAGGAGGTGACTTTGTGGCTGGGAACCATTGTCCTTGTCCCTACAAAACTCATGGTATAGCTGTGTTCCCCACCTCACTGCCTCTTGCTACTGTTAACCATGTCCTCCAGCATCTGCCAGAGCTGCCTCTCTGCTGAGATGCCTTGGCCTGGGCTCTACTCCTCAAATAAGCAGGTGACCGTATCTGGGTCCATTCTCTTCTGTTTCATTCCCTGTAACTTTGCTCCCCAGGCAGGTCTGTGCTCCTGGGGCACTGACTGACCCCCTCTCCTCCCCTCTCTCGTCTCCCTCTCCAGGTTCCCTGGTCCAGGCAGCAGCAGTGAGTCAACTGTCCTCGGTGTCAGCCAGCAGGGGAGAGACTGTCAGGATCAGCTGCTCTGGGGGTAGCAACGGCTACTATGGCTGGCACCAGCAGAAGGTCCCTGGCAGTGCCCCTGTCACTGTGATCTACTACAATGACAAGAGACCCTCGAGCATCCCTTCACGATTCTCCGGATCCTTGTCCGGCTCCTCGAACACGTTAACCATCACTGGGGTCCAGGCCGAGGACGAGGCTGTCTATTTCTGTGGTGGCTGGGGCAGCAGTGCTGCTCAGAGTCTTGGTGATGGTGGGGTAATTTTTTGTCTCCTCTTGTTTGCTGAACCTTTCCTGTGTGGGGAAGAGCTTCAGAGCATAGCCTTGGTGCCTGCAGCTATTGTGGCTCTTGCTTTGCAGGGTCTTGCCTGCAATTCTGTCCTCATGCCACATCCCATCTGGTGGCCATGGTGTGCTGAAGATGTCCCTATTGCTTTGTCATGCGTTATAACCACACAGAGCTTCTCACTGCCTGCAGGCCCCCTGCCTTGCAGTCCCTGTCTGCTGGCCTGGATGTGGTTCCTCTTGGTCCATGGGCAGGGGTGTCTCTGACTGCCCCAGACTCTGGGTGTCTGCAGCAGGACATGTCCCCAGGCTGTCTGGCCTCAGTGCCTGGGATGAGGAGTGCCCCAAGGGGCAGTGGCAGGGAGAGGGTTCAGGCTATGGCTACAGCAATCCCTCACGAGTGCCCGGGGTGGGGGCTGCACCCAGAGTGTCCCACATGTGCCTGAAGACAGAGTTCTCCCATTACTGTTCCCCTGCCCAGGCAGGTCTGTGCTCCTGGGGCACTGACTGATCCCTGTCTTCTCCCCTCTCTCCTCTCCCTCTCCAGGTTCCCTGGTCCAGGCAGCGCTGACTCAGCAGCCGTCCTCGCTGTCAGCCAACGTGGGAGACACGGTCAGGATCACCTGCTCTGGGGGTAGCAGTGACTATGGCTGGCATCAGCAGAAGGTCCCTGGCAGTGCCCCTGTCGCTGTGATCTATGAAAACACCAAGAGACCCTCGAGCATCCCTTCGCGATTCTCCGGATCCTTGTCCGGCTCCACGGCCACGTTAACCATCACTGGGGTCCAGGCCGAGGACGAGGCTGTCTATTTCTGTGGTGGTGCTGACAGCAGCAGTGCTGATGGGGGTGACGAAGCCAGGGAGTAATGGGGAAGTGAGGCACAGAACCCAGTGTCAAGAGAGGAAGGGTTTGCGCCATTTTTCCTCGTGGCCAAACAAAGCTGTGATAGTGGAGTTGAGGCAGGTTCCTGTCCCCTGCCCGAGGACATGACTGTGCACGACAAGGCACAGGAGGTGACTCTTTCCCCTGCCCCTCTAATAGGAATGGCACTGCCTCATCCCCAGCCCTGTTACCTTTTGCTTTGCTACCCCTCTTGCTGCTGCTGCTGCTGCTGCTGAAGCTGCCTCTGCTGCATTGCTCTGGGCCAGCCTGGGCTCTCATTCCCCCAAGTTTCTGTAGCCATGACTGGGTCCCTTTCCCTCACTGGACCATTGGGCACAGGAGCCCTGTTGCACTGCCTGGGCAGGGATGTGCTCCTGGGGCCATGGCTCACCCCCATCCTATTCATTGCCTTTCACCTCTCCCTCTTCAGGCTCCCTGGTCCAGTCAGTCGTCCTCGGTGCCAGCCAACCTGGGACAAACTGTCTGGGTTATGTGCTCTGGGAGCAGCAGTGAGTATGGCTGGTTCCAGCAGAAGGTCCCTGGCAGTGCCCCTGTCACTGTGATCTACTAGAATGACAGGAGTCCCTCGGACATCCCTTTGCGGTTCTCTGGTTTTGTGTCTGCCTCCAGAGGATCACTGGTGTTCAAGCTGAGGACGAGGCTGTCTATTACTGTGGTAGCTTTGACAGCAGCAGTGCTGATCTCATGGTGACACTGAGCCACAGGCAACCGAGATCTTGCGTGTCAAAAAGGCTGGTTTTGGTGCCTCATTCCACTCTGCCGGGCATGACCACCTCTCCAGCTTTGGGACTTTTCCTTTCCCTTCCTGGATGTCTTCCCTTTGTGTTCCATGTCTCAGGGCTGTGACTCTGAGCATCATGTGGCACTGGAGCAGGTTTTCCAGAGAACTTGTGGATGGCCCATCCCTGGAAGTGTTCAAGGCAAAGTTGGATGAGGTTTTGAGCAACCTGGTCTAGTGAAAGGTGTCCCTGCCCATGGCAGGGATGTTGAACCAAATGGTCTTTAATGTCCCTTCCAACTCAAACCATTCTATGATTCTACGACTGTGTCCCCAGTGATTGGGCCCTGGTGCTGCAGAAGCCCTTGCCTGGGCTCATCCCCACTGCCCAATATCCATGTGAGGGGCAGAGGAACCTGGGACAGTGTTAGGAGCTGCAGCCCATGGAGCTGCCCAAGAACACCTTTGCTACATATCTGCCTCACAGCCTGAGTCCTGCCCAGGGCCCGGCAGCACTGCAGCCACCCTGGCAGCTCGGGGCTGGGCGTGTGGGCATTTGCCAGAACATGGAAGCCCTGGGTACTCTGGCTGGGCATGGAGAGCTTCTGCCAGAGCCCGTGGCTCTCATATGGCTCTGGCTTAGCTGTCCCCAGTTTCTGTCTCTGCAGCAAAACACCTCGATCTGCTGTGGGCAGCAACAATGCTTATGGCTGGTTCCAGCAGAAGGTCCCTGGCAGTGGCCCTGTCACTGTGATCTACTACAATGATAAGAGACCCTCGGGCATCCCTTCGCGATTCTCCGGATCCTCATCCGGCTCCTCAAACACGTTAACCATCACTGGGGTCCAGGCCGAGGACGAGGCTGTCTATTTCTGTGGTGGTGAGGACAGCAGCAGTGGTGCTGCCACGGTGACACGCAGCAATGGGCAAGTGATGCAAAAACCTCCTGCTACTGCAGACATCAGTCAGGAGTCTCAGCTGTGCCTGCTTGATGGGGAATTAGGCCCCCACCATGGCTCTGCCCTTGCTGCCCTGCACTGAATGTGGCTGTGCCCAGTGTCCCAGCCTGGCATCCCCTTAGAGCCCCACGTCCGTGCCTGTTCCCTGCCGTTTTGGGAGGGGATATATAGCACTTGGGAACACACTCATCTCCATAGCCACATTACCCATGGCTGGGAGAGGAGGAGGAAAAGCAGGAGGAGGCTCTCACTCTTCTGGCTGGGACACCAATGGTGATCAGGGCCATGGTAACTCCCAGCATGGGAAAAGAAAGACACAAGCCCACTGTTGCTCCAGTGGGGCACTCTCAGGTGCTGCTTGCTGCTGCCCAGACACAATGTGGAGCAGCATCTGTGCCTTTGTAGCAGTTCCTGCCGTGGGACATGTGCTCTGCTCCAGCAGGTCCCCTCCGTGCTGCTCGCAGGGAGACAGCCCTGCAGCCCTGCCCTGCCCATGCCAGATAGGCTCCTGGTGCCCTGGGTACCCTGGGGACAGCAGAGTCAGGGACAGGGAGGGTCCTGGGGGAGAGGGAATTTCCTGTGGTGCAGCCACTCTTTGTCTGGGCTGGGACTGCCAAAGACAGCCACAATCCCTGTGCCCCGAGTCAGAGCAGGGCTGACCGGGGGCTGCCCCAGCTCTGGCCGCCTCTGCTGAGCACCAGCACCTTGGGCTCATGATCAGCTCATGGGGAGGCATTGCTGGACCCCGGGGCTCGGTGCTGGCCCGCTCCCATTGTTCTGGGGTGTGAATGTCTGGGAAGAGCAAAAGTCTTGGTCGTGAGTGGTGGATCTCAGCTGTCAGAAGAAGAGTCAGGGCACAAAACCAGGAGAGCAAGGGGGTATTTTAGGGGCCTGGAACACCCATGGGAGGGAAAAATGCCAAAAATAAGTTGGGGAATGGTGGAGCTTGGCATCATTCCAGCCCCATCACTGGGAGCTGCAGGTGATCCTGTATGCCCTTGCCCCAGTGCCCAGCTCTCCCTTCTCCTTAGGCACTGCAGCCACTCAGCCTGGTCTGGGGACAGGGGGGTCTGTGCTGTTGGGTTCCAGGCTCGGAGCTGAGAGGTGTCCCCGCTTTGTGCCTGGGGACAAGCCCTGATGCATCCGGGGTGGTGGGGCTGTGTGTGGATCGGGGAGGGATGCGCGCAGAGAGGCGCGGGCAGGATCCGAGCGTGACCGCAGCGTCGGATTTGCATGGAGGGGACGTGTCCTGGGCGGGCGGGGGCTTAAAAGGGAGTCAGGGTCCACGGCACAGCCCCATCATTCTGGGGACGCCGAGCTGGTGGGATCGCACCATGGCCTGGGCCCCTCTTCTCCTCGTGGTGCTCGCCCACAGCACAGGTGCCATGGCCAGACTCGCTGTGCCTGGACAGGGCTTCTGGGCACAGGGGCCCTGTCCTGCTGCCCAGGCAGGCCTGTGCCCCTGGGACACTGACTGACCCCTGTCTTCTCCCCTCTCTTCTCTCCCTCTCCAGGTTCCCTGGTCCAGGCAGCGGTTACTCAGCAGCCGTCCTCGCTGTCAGCCAACGTGGGAGACACCGTCAGGATCACCTGCTCTGGTAGCAGTGGCAGCTATGGCTGGTATCAGCAGAAGGTCCCTGGCAGTGCCCCTGTCACTGTGATCTACAACAATAACAACAGACCCTCGAGCATCCCTTCGCGATTCTCCGGATCCAAGTCCGGCTCCACGGGCACGTTAACCATCACTGGGGTCCAGGCCGAGGACGAGGCTGTCTATTTCTGTGGTGGCTATGACAGCAGCAGCTTTGGTGCACAGTGACACAGAGCAATGGGGAAGTGGTACAAAAACCTCCTGCCTCAGAGATCCCTTGGAGCCCCAGGACTGTGCCCATCCCCTGTCATTTGAGGAAGTTATGACCTTGCAGCAGCATTGTCATGTCCCATGTATGTCCCATCTGCCTGCAGGCAGATTTGTCCTTTCACTGTTCCCCTGACCACACAGGGCCGTGGTCCAGGTCACTGGCTGACCCCCATCTTCTTTTCTCCATCCTCTCCCTCTCCAGGTTCCCTGCTCCAGGCAGTGCTCTGTCAGCTCTACTCGGTGATGGGACAAGCCATCAAAGTCATCTGCTCCAGGGATGGCAGCAGCTGTGACTGGTACCAGCCTCAGTTTCCTGGCTGTGCCCCTGTCACTGTGATCTACTGCAACGCCTGGGATACTGGACATCCCTTCACGATTCTCCAGATCCCAGTCCAGCTCCATGAGTACAGTAACCATCTCTGGGGTCCAAGCCCAGGACAAGGCTGTCTGTTAATGTGGTAACTGCAAGAGTGGCAGGGATAATGTCACCATGGTGAAATGGAGCAATGGGGAAGGGGTACAGAATTCTGCCATGGCAGGAGCCAATTAGGAGTCTCTGCTGTCCCTGTTTGATGGTGGGGCAGGTCCCTGGCACGACCCTTCCCTTTCCTGCCCTGTGGTGAATGTGGCTGTTCCCAGTGACACAGCTCCATCGTTGCAGCCCTTTCCTTGTCATTTGGGGATGAGAGCAGATAGGATAGAACTGAATAGACTCTTTCAGATGGAAGAGGCCTTCAATGATCACACAGTCGAACTGCGTGGCCACTTCAGGGATGACCAAAATGTAGGGCATTGTCCAAGTGCCTGTGTAACATCACATCTAGCTCTCTAGGAAGCCTGTCCAGCGTTTGCCCACACCATCAATAGGGAAGTGCTGGGATGACCTCTCAGCAGCCCTGTCCCTGCCCTGTGCCCCAGAGACAAGCTACTCCTGATCTCCCTGGCTGGTGCCCAGGGCCCTGCCAGCTGCCTGCCTGCCCAGCTCCCAGCCCAGCTGTGCCAGGAGCTCTTGGACCATCACTGCAGGGGGCTCAGCTCTCTGGAAAGAGAGGAATTAAAATGGACCTTCTCTGCACTCTCTCAGGGCCAAGCTGGGCTGTGGGCTTGAGGCAGCTTTGTGTCCCCACTCCATGGCCTCACAGGAGTCTGTGAATGGCCTCCTGCTTGCCCCATGCTGTGCAGGAGGTGACCCTGCTGCTGTGCAGTGCCTGGCATTGCCTTGTCGTCAGCCCCATCACCTCATGCTGCTGCCAGCCTCGGCCTCTTGCTCTGCCTGGTTTCCTCACAGGGTCCTGACCTTGGGCTCAGGCCTTGGGCTC
This sequence comes from Struthidea cinerea, assembly GCA_013397865.1. NCBI lineage: Eukaryota > Metazoa > Chordata > Aves > Passeriformes > Corcoracidae > Struthidea > Struthidea cinerea. Next base: position 10,675 of record VZTI01005857.1, on the reverse strand, counting down.
TGTCTGGGGCAGTGATCCTTCTTTTCCATCAGGACTTTTTGGCACAGGAGCCCTGGCCTGCAGCTCAGAGAGGGTTGTCCTGGGCCACTGACTGACTCCCTTTTTTCCCTCAGCCTCTCCACATTCCCTGGTCCAGGCAGCATCGCTGAGTGAGCCATCCTCAGTGTCAGCCAACGTGGGAGAGACTGTCAAGATCTCCTGCTCTGGTGGCAATGCCAAAAGCTACTTCAGCAACACCCTGCTGCATCCAGCACAGCCTCTGTGCTCCTCCATGCCTCTCTCCAAGGAGGAGAGCAGGATTGAAGAGTTGAACATTGTCCCCCTGTTTTGTCCTCCCACAAAATGAAACTGAAACCTCATTGAAGCCTGAGAAATGCTCAGAAAATGATCATCCACAATAGAGGGCACTGGCTTCAGCCAAATTCTTTGCATAGACAATTTCAGTGATTTTTTTTTCTTTTTTGGATAATTTCTGGCTTTGCACCAAAGCATAAACTTTCCCAGAGGCAAAGCAAACCTCTGAAAGAGAAAGTGTCTCAAACCACAAAATCTTCGAAGTGTCACCTGTTTTGTAGTGAGCTATTTATATAGTTCCTGTGACTCAGGAAGTTCACTGACTCTGCTCCTTTCTATAACCACTTGCACAAACCACACCATGTGACTGTCTGGGGGTTCAATTTACGTTGGTGCTGTTGGCATTCAGTGGTCCAAGCTGAGCACTGAATCTGCCAATCTGTGGGATTGGCACCACACTTTTCAAAGCAGCAGCCAAGCCTTTACAGGGAAATTTGAAGTTTATTGGTTTTAGCTGAAGCCCATTCTGGCTCACCCCTTCCTTGGCTATCACAGCTCTATGTAGGCATCGCCGCCTCTTGCCTTTTCATATTTTTAGGGTAGATATTAATAAAAACAAGTTGCCTGAAGAGACCTTCAGCTATTAGCTCCTTTGCTGGTGGTGGCAGCTGCACTGAAAGAGCCGAGCCAGGACCAAAACCCCACGGATACAGCTGTGCCCACACCTTCATCCTGCTGTGTCCATCGGGACATCTCCATCCCATCACCTTCGTTCCACTGCATCCATTGGGATATTTCCAGACCATCCTCTCCATCCTGCCACATCCATGGGGCCCAGAACTGCTCTGCCATAAGGCAGGAGGTTTTTGTATGGCCCCGTGTCACTGTGTGGTGTATTCGGGTCCGGGACGATTCTGACGGTCATAGGTGAGTCGCCGACTTCCCCTCGGTCTTTCCTTCCCCACTGCGGAATTTTGACATTTTGTCGATTTTTGGTGATTTGGGGTTTTTTCTCGGACTTGGCGCCGGGCTGGGGTCTGCCGCCCGTTTGGGGCCCGGCACTAAGCCCGGCGTCGGGGGCTCTGTCTCGTCCCTGCGGACTCTGACGACTCTGTGCGCGCCACTGAAGATTGGGAGGGTGTTTTCTCGGTCAAAAAGTCTTAAAATTTGTCCAGGAAATGTGTCTGAGGTCTCAGGGGGAAGGAAACTCAGGCTTAGGTCTGTAAAAGAGGTGATTTTTGTCTTTGTCAAAGAAATTCGTCAGTCTAAGTAAGTTAAGTCCTCAGCTCTTAGTCCTGAGGACTAAGTGTGTCACCCCTGGTGAGGGGCAGGGACTCTTCTGCGGGGTCCCACGGTCGAGGGTGCAGGTGCCGTGAAAGGACAGCCTGTCCTTGGCTGTGAGCAGCCCACAGCCACCCCTGACTTCACGCTAACACAGCACGTCCCCGGAATCTTAGACAAAAGATTCCAGGGGTATCTTAAAGAGACCGTTGTCCAGGTAAGACATGTCAAAAATGGAGATTATTGTGCTGAAAATGCTGCCAGAAATGCCGTTTGTCTGTCTTTGTCCGTAATTTTTAAAAGAATTTGGCCAAAAATCCCAATTTGAACCAAATTACTCAGGGCTAAGATCGAGAAAAAATGTTCTTTGACCATTTCTTCATCAGAAAGTATTTAACGGTGGAGTCATCCCGGTTTTTGAATGGAGATAGAGATAAAAATAGAGGTGAAGATAGAGATAGAGACAGTGCACACTGGAGGAGGCAGCAGAACCACCTCAGACCAAACATCTTTTTTCTGTCTTCCTTTGGGTGATTTTTAGTGGTAGTTTTTCAGAGACAAGTCAGAAAATGTCTGAAAGCAAAACTGGGCAGAAAACAGGATGGTTTGTCTGTGAAATTTTGGGGTTTTTTTAAAAAAACTGCCTTGTAAAAGGAAAGAAATGGCTTTAAGGCAAAGAAATTGAGATTTAGGGATATATATAGATATATAAATATATATATATAAAATACATCTTTTTATATATATGAGATACAGAAATGTATAAATATTCATGTTAAACGCATTTTATAGAATTATACATCTATTCATACGATATGGACTACATACGTATGTAATTTGTACACTTTAGATGTATTATGTATATTAGCTGTATGTATCTATAGTATGTAATACGTATATGCATGTACATGTACATATAGTGTATATAAAACATATGCACAAGTATATATNTGCCAGCAGGGCAGGCAGGGGCTGTGGTGGGGGACAGGGCCCTCTCTTGACCCCGCACCGCTCTCATCCCTCACAGGCCAGCCCAAGGTTGCTCCCACCGTCCACCTCTTCGCGCCATCCTCCGAGGAGATGACGTCCCTGGGCAAAGCCACCCTGGTGTGTCTGATGGAGGACTTCTACCCGAGGCCCGTGACAGTGGAATGGGTGGCTGATGGCAAAACCATCAGCAGTGGTGTGCAGACCAGCCAGCCCCAGCAGCAGAGCAACAACAAGTACATGGCCAGCAGCTACCTGTCGCTGGAGGCCAGCACGTGGCAGAGTTACAATTCTGTCTCGTGCAAGGTCAGGCACGAGGCCGGAAATGTGGAGAAGACCGTGAACAGATCCGAGTGCTACTAACCCCACCCTGCCGGCCCTTTGCTGGCTCCCTCCCTCCTCCCCACTTCTGGGAACAGCGGCTCCCCCCGCCGCAGATGCCTCTGCCCATGTCCCCCTGTCCCCTGCTCCTGTCCCCCCACTCTGAGTGTCACACAAATAAACACCGACACTGAACTAGCGCTGGCTCAGCATCCCTGTCTCTGTGTCCTTCCAACGCGCCTGCTCCCCACGCTCTGCCCGGCCCCAGCCCACTGGCACCAGGATGGAGGGTGGGATGGGAACGCATACACGTGTGCACACACACTCACATTGCAGGGGCTCTGCGAAGCTTTTGCTCAACTCTGGGGACCCCAATGAAACCCCCTGGCACTGCCAAGACCAGGGAACGAGCAGCCTGGGGCACGCCATGCACTCATTGAACACATGGCCCTGGCTGTGCCATCCTCGACCCTTGCTCGTTGGCCTCTGGGTGCCAGGTGCCTGGCAGGCACGTGTGGCCTGTGGCAGAGGCATGGCCAGCCGTGTCCCTTTGCTGCCAGGCCTGGCTCTGCCCCCATTTCTCAGTCACCCCCTGCTTCCCAGAATGGGGGTCCTGGTGCAGCTGCCGGTTAAGCACAAGCACCAGTCTGTCCATCACACTCTGCGCCACAGCACCACGGGCTCCTGCATGTCACACGCCCTGTCCCCATCCCCAGCACAGCCCCGGGGAAGTTTCCCTGCAGCCCCGCCCATGGAAGGGCTGACAGCCATGGCTGTGCTGAAAGCACCAGTGCTCTGCTGCTGTCACCCCATCAGGGCAGCCAGGAGCCACGCCAGGGACAGGGCCTGGGAGCACCCAGCCACGCTGTGTGCAGTTCTGGGGGAGGTGTCCCGCCTCACCAGCCTCTTGGGAAAGGGGGGATGGCCCCCCCACATCCCCCCACCAGGCTGTGCCAGTGGAGTGCCTTGCTCCACCAGGCTTTGGTTGGCACATGTCCCTGCAAGTGTCTTCTAGGGACACAGAATCATAGAACCCTAGAATGGGTTGGGTTGGAAGGGACCTTTAAAAGACATCCAGTCCAAGCTCCCTGAAATGAACAGGGACATCAACCAGATCAAGTTGCTCAGAGCCCCTTTCAGCCTGACCTTGAATGTTTCCAGGGATGGGACATTCCCAGCTTCCCTCAGCTACCTGTGTCAACATCTCACCATTCTCACAGTAAAAATTTTCTTAATTTTATCTATCCTAAATTGATCCTTCTTTAGTTAAGAAACATCATCTCTTATCCTACTGCATCAGGGCCTGATAAAAAGTCTATATTCTTCTTTCCTGTAAGCCCCCTTCAAGTACTAAAAGGCTGCTATAAGGTTTTGCCAGAGCCTTCTCCTCTTCAGGCTGAACAGCCCCAACTCTCCCAGCTTTTCCTCGTGGCAGAGGTGCTCCAGTGCTCTGAAGTGTTTGTGGCCTCTCCTAGACTAACCCAAACAGGTCCATATCCTTTTTATGTTGTGGGATCCAAAGCTGGACACAGCACTGCAGCTGGGGCCTCAGCAGAGCGGAATACAGGGGGAGAACCCCCTCCCTCAACCTGCTGCCCTTGTTGGTTTTGATGCAGCCCAGGACCCATTTGGCTTTTTGGGCTGCAGGTGCACATTGCCAGGTCATTATCCACTGATTCCCTCACATCCTTTACAGCAGGACTGTTGTCAATTCCCTCATGCTCCAGCCTGTATTGATATGAGAGCACAGTCCCTTCCCTCCTGCTTTTTGTCAGGGAGCTGGCAGCAGGCCCTGACCCCACCTGAGCTGCCAAAAGGCACCTCATGCTCCAAAAAACTTCATTGCATTTAATCCCTCTTTATCCTCCTCCTCAGCTGGGCGGACAAGGCCTTGCCATGGAACAGCCCCATGGATAGGGCAAACCCCCTTCCCATCACCCTGCACACGGGACCGGGCTGATGGGGACAGTCACAGTGTCCCTTCCCATGTGTGGGAAAACAAGCTCATGGTTTTCCCAGGAAATCCCAAATTCCACCACTACAGAGAAAACCCCTGGGCTGTTGCTGGCCTCAAGGAAGGAGCCAGCAGCAGAATGCTCAGGGAAAAGAAAGAAGGGCAGATGATGAAGGGATCTGTCCCACTTTGTTTCAAGACAAGCTTCTTTAACACAGTTTCCTGAGCAGAGAGAGCCCGCTGTGGCAGAGGTGCAGGGCTGGCTACTGGGGGCTACTGGGCTGTGGTAGATGGTCCTGAAGTTGAGGGTCCCTGCAGCACAGCCACATCCATCCATCCATCCATCCATCCATCCATGCATCCATCCACGCATCCATCCACGCATCCATCCCAGCTAACTGCTGGGGATGTGAGCCCAGAGATGGCAGCAGCTCCTCCACGCTGCCACTGATCGCCTTCCTTGCCCAAGCGAGGTTATTCCCTGGCAAACCCCTGCCTTTGGCATCTCATCCCCAGCCTTGTGGTGTGGCCAGGAGAGCTGCTGCCAGGGACTCTGCCAGCCAGAAATGCCCCAAGGACCGAGACCTGCTGCCAGGAAGGATGTTCACTTCTTTTCCACTGGAAACATCAAGCCTCAGTAATTATCAATTCCAGCAGTTGTTAAATCACCTCAGCAGTGGCTGAGGCTGGAGTGAATGACAGGTAACGCAGGACCCCCATCCCAGCTGTGCTGCCAGGTTTTACCCTGAGAAATGCCCCATTTCTTGGGGGGGGGCACTGGAGGAGGGTGGCAGGGCAATGCTTTCTGCAGGTCCTGAGATTCGTCTTGACATTTCCTGAGTAAAGCCCATTCCTTGGTCACAGGACACCAGCCCCAGCTTTTCGTGGGTTCAGTTTGGGGCATGAGCTGGGGTCTCGCTTCAGCTCAGGTCTGTGTGGGCAGAGCACAGGCACATCTCTGACTCAGGGGGCAGGAAACCTCACTAATTATTGATTAAAAGATTTTGCTAAATCTTTTCCATAAGACATGATTGTCAGGAAAAAAACCTGATTAATTATAGATCAGTGGCCCTGGCCCCTCCAGGGCTCCCATCCTCCCCCGCTGCCTGCAACTTGGCAAATTCCCAGCCAGAGTTTTACCCTTAATGTGCCTTCAACAGGGCTGGAGAGCCTCGGCTGGGAATCACAGAGGGATGTGGGGCCTGATCCATCCCCTGGCAGGGAAGGAAGCAGTGTCTGAGAAGAGCAATCTGGATCCACTCCCGCACCACCCTCGCCGGGGGTGTCTGGTAAGCAAATGTGCTGAGCAGAACCAAAACCTCCCTCCCCTCCCCAGCTGCAGCTCCTGCTCTCACTCTGCCGGCTCCTGCACTGCAATTTCAACAGTCATTTATTTATTTTCTCATTTTCCCAGCTTGCCAGTAATTTTGAAATGAGGGGGATCTAATTTAGTAAATGAGATGCTTCAGGAGGGCTTTAATTAGCTGCAAAGAGAAGCAGTGGATCCCATGGAGGGTTGGGGCTTGGTGAGAGCCGCTTTCCCATGCTGAGGCTCCCAGGTGGGGGCTTAACAAGGCTTTGAGGGGGCATTTGATAAACCCTGGGGGTTTGGACACCTTGGGCTTGGAGGGGTCGCACAGCTGAGAACAGAGTGAGGGGATGCAGGAATGAAGGCAAAAGAGTGTGGGACTACAGGAGCTCTTGCAACCCTCATCCCCAAACCACTGCCACAAACCTCGAGCCCAAAGCTCTGCTCTGCTCCCCAAACCCTCCCTGGGTCCCCTCCATGACGACCACCTCTGGCCACCTTTGTCCCCAGAAAGCAGCCATGACTTGCTTTTTATTATTGTACATCACTGGGTGATTTCCCCAGGCCGGGCAAGCCCCAGCGCCCCGCACCAGCAGGAGGTGGGGTCTCTCTGTGTGGGGACGTGGCAGGAGCGGAGCGGGTGCACCTGGAGCTGATGAAACACCTCGTCTGGAGAGCCACGGGTGGCGTGGGGAGGGGACGGGTCCCGCCTGCCCCCAGCGCAGCTGTGGCCTCACAAACAGCCGCGTTCCTGGAGGCAGCAGGGCTGAAACTCGAAAGCAAGAGCAAGGGCCCAGAATAGCCCCAGCCCAGGCTGGGGGGAGCGGGGCAGAGCCAGACCCACCGGGGCAGCAGTGGATGGATGGCACAAGTCCCCTCGCTTTGGTGCTACAGCTGTGCCAAGCCCGGGTGACACCCATGGTCTCTGCCATGCCTGAGCCAGGGCGTGCAGCCCCTGAGCACCTGGAGGGGCAGCTGCTGATTCCTGCACCCCATCCTGACATCCCCCCGCTCACGTAGCTGTCTTCTCTGAAGGACCTGGGGAAAGGCCGTGCAGAGCCCAGATTGTGCCACGCCAGCACTGGCCCCCCGTTTTCCCCCAGCCAGCCCCACCTTGCAGCTGTGCGGCCGTGGGACATCCCCTGGCTAAATTTACTCCTCACCCACTACAGTCCCCAATCAGAAGTTCGAAAGGCTGCCCCAAAAAAGGAAGCGAAACTGTCTCCAGTGGGTGCTGACGTGTGAAGGCGAGTGAGCGCCACGCAGCCGAGCCTGAGTCGGCTCGGCCCTGCGATGGTGGCCAGCTCTGTGCGCCTGCCTCACTGGGCTCTCACCCTGGGGGCTCATCATCTTGTGGGGGCACCAGCCCCTGAGATGGGGGAAGGTCTTGGGGTGGCACAATGCTGCCCAAAATTGGCGGGGTGGGTGGTGGTGCTGGACCAGGGACCCACTGGGGGCTGGTGCCAAGGCTGGTGGGACTCTGTGCCATGGCAGGGTGGTGTCCCCAGGCCGGGGTCACCCCTCCTGTCCCCTGAAGGGTCCCTGACAGGGCACCCAGTGGGGTCTTGCCTGACAGGGTGGTCCCTGGCCTGGTGTGGGATGTGCCAGCTGCTGCTCACATGCACACACACGTGTGTGCACACACACTGCACACGTATGTGGCAGACATGTGCACAGACACCCCCCTCCAGTGATCCCAGTGCATCCAGCCCCCCGGCGGGGCACCACTGACCCCACACCTCTGGGCTTTGAGGCCAGGGAAGACCTGACGCTGCTCACATTGTGGCCTTGTCTCCCTGTGCCACAGGAGACTGAGCAGCCTCCTGCTGCTACCCTGCTGTCAGGTCACCCCGAATTTACTCTCTCATTTACTGAATTAAACTGATCAGTCCCTCCCTGCTGCCAAGGCAGCCCCTTCACTGGGGTCATCCCTCAGTCCGACCTGTTGCAGGGTACAGGGGCAGCCTCCAGGTTCACAAAATATGGGGCGGGTTTCCCCAAGTCTGGGAAATAAAACACAGGTTATAAATTAATAAAATACATGTTATAAACTAAAAAAATACAAGATATAAATTATAAAGTACAAGTCATGAACGACTAAATAGTATCAAACACCTCTGTGCAGCCCTGGGTCAAAGCCCAGCTGGAGACAGACAGAGAGGGCAAGACCAAAGTTTATTGCCCTGCAATTGAAAGAGAATTAAATGAAATAAGTAAATGTTTGAGGCTGGTGTGGTCGAAAACACAACCTGAGCATTCAAGCCCATTTGTGAAGACAAGAGCAATCATTTGCATAACTGTGTCAAAACAGCAACTGCCAGGGCACGCAGCTGGCAGGAAGGTACCCTCTTGCTGGGGGTTAGTTAGACGTGTATGAAACCCCACCAGAGCCTGGGGGAGAGCCCAGTAAACAGCCCCAAAGAGAAGTGCCCGGGCTTGTAAGCAGATTGTAAACAAGCTGAACTGACTCAAAAATAAACACCTTTCAGCTGCTTCAAAATATTTATCATCTCAAGTTTATTGTGGTAATAAAAAACAACCCCCAGCAGAGCCTGAGCCTGGTCTGGGGACTCAGCAAACCCTTGTTTTCTCTCACATATGAGGTAAGCAGCTGCTGATCCCCGGTCAGGTACGCTGATAGAGAAAGATTTGATTGCAGGGCTGGCGCTCCCCATCTGGAGAAACGTGGTCATTGAATTGCAGACCTTGTTAAGACTCCCTGGGTGGGACTTTTCAGTTTAATGTTAAGAAATTTTGTGTTAAGAATGTTACTGGCATGGTGACAACAAGGCAGTGGCAGGGGTGGCTGAGAGGTGTGATGGGGGTGGCTGCCGGGGTGCTCACCAGGCCTTCGGGAGGGAGCAGAAGCATTTGGCTCACCCAGTTAGGGAGGACTTTTAGCCAAATTTGCCTTTTTTCCTCTCCACAGCCAGGGTGGGCAGAGCAGACAGTGTGAGGGAGAGTGGAGGGGAATATGGGGTGCACTGTGGGGCGCGAGCCTGCACCCCGTGGATGTGGTGTTTAGGGACACGGCTGGACCTGGCAGTGTCAGTATGACCTTAGACAGCTTTTCCAGCCAGAAGAGTTCTGGGATCCTACCCCAGCCAGTGACACCCTCACCGACAGCTCCCCACCCCGTGCACATGCTGCCAGCCCTGCGCCAGAGCCACAGCCCTTTCCCCTTGCTCTGCAGCCACTGTGGGGAAAAACACCAGGTTTAAACATTCCTGCCATGTTTTGGGCACTTTTGGCCAGACCCCCCGGGCTGGCTGTGGGCAGGGGGCGTGGATGCACATGACAGCCCCCAGGTGAGCCAGGCACTCACAGGCAGCTGTTTCGACCGCAGCCCCCCGGCTTGGAAATAGCCCTTGCTAAAATTACAGCCCGCCAAAACCGAGAGCCCGCCAAAACCGAGAGCCCGCTTCGGCCAAACACCAGCTGGGAGCCAGGAATAGCCCTGGCCTCGCCACGCTCCGCTGCCTTGGCACAAACCTTCCAGCACGTGGCACCCCGAGCATCGCTGCCTGGCCGTGCCGCGGGCAGGGCGAGAGCGGGAAAAGCTGGGGTTTGGCCCCGATTCAGCAATGGCTCGTGGGAGGGGGGTGCATTCCCATGTTCTTTCCCAGGAAGCCCAGCATTCCCAGCAGAGGCACAGCACCTCCCCAGATTTTGGGTCCCAGCAGGGCTGCCCAGTGCGCTGAGCCTTTGGGGTGGTTTTAGTGTCCAGCTGTACAGAGGGTCTCTGCTGGCAGACCCTGCCTGGTGCCACTGCTGTCCTCTGCTGGGGACAGCCAGGTTAGGTCCCCCAGGTGATGGGGACCCTGTGGGGTGCCTGCTCCCAGAGCTACTGCCCAACATTTTGGTTCCCAATGCCTTTGGGAGCCACAGCCTGTGGCCTCCATGGTCCCCCTGGGCAGGCACCTGGTCCCACTGCCTGGGTGCCTCTCACAGCCTGGCCTGGTACTGGAGTGGACTGGGGGCTGCGGCCACGTGGGGATCACCACAGCCAACTGGGCCCTCTGTTCTCACCAGCTGGGGCTGGGCCCACCCTGGGCTGGACCTGGGCATGTCTGTGGGGCAGCTGCCCTGCGGCCCTTGGGTGTGGATGCTGAAAAGCTCTGGTAGAGAAATCTTTCAGCTTTTCTGCAGCATTCTGTGAGAGCTTTGCAGTTCTCACAGAAGCTATGAAAACACTGCTACGAGTTCTTGTAAACTAATTCTTTATCTTGCACCTGGGTTTGTTATGCAAGATTGTTATGGTTCTGGCTTTCTGATATTTTGAAACAAGTGTCTTAGAGCTTGACCAATCCCCTCAAGGGGTGGATGGCCGAGCACCCAATTGTCTTATGTCATTCAACGCACTCTTTGTGAACCATGTTATAAAAGATGAATTAATTAATTAATAAAGATTCAGAACTGCTTTCCCTTCGGATCGCGTGACATTCCTTGCCGTCAGTGTCGCTCACAGCGACATCTGGTGACCCCAACGCGTACTGCATCTGGTGGCTTCCCGACGTGTACTACCTCTG
>VZTI01005855.1:81178-96232 GCA_013397865.1 Struthidea cinerea | reverse complement strand
AAAAAAAAAAGAAAAGATTGTGTCTCTTCTTTCTCCATTTGAAAAGCCTCCATTGCCTCAGGACATTATTCCGTCGTGTATTTCCTATGCCTTTTTCCTAGAAACCCAAATGACAAAACTCACTTATATTCTGCACACTCTACTCAGGGGCTGCTCTCAATCTGTCATCCTAACCAAATTCTAAAATCAGAAAAAACATCCTGATCACATGTATCTGGTCTTTCCATTGTCCACTGAAAATCACAGTGTCATTTGAATGTGTCTTTATACACTCCTGATGGGGTCAAAGAAACTGACTGCTGAAAAACAACTCTATCCACTAACCAGTTGGCATTATTCTGAAATCCAGGTGAGACAAGGCTGTATTTCCCCATGCCTTACCTTCACCCTTCTGATCAGAGGGGTACACTAAGGTCCATTGATTAAAAAGTGTGGGTATACACATGGAAAATTAGAAGATTTAACGCTTCATCAAATATGTCTTAGAATTGGATTCACATTTACCTGCCAGAAATCTGTCTGGGTTAAAACATCACTACCTGTCTTCCCCTCAGGATACGGGATTCCTTTGTCATTTCCTATTTTTACATCTCCCTCAGCTCTTGTTTTTGACTAACTGCTTCTCTGGGATTTGACTTTAATTCAAGGACATTTTTGGGTTTTTTTTTATGGAAGTGTCTAGATGTGAGAACGGATACATTTGCTTCATCCTTGAGAGAATACATACTTAACTTCTGCACCACAAAATCTAAAGGTTTACAGTGTTGTACTGTCCTTTGATTTCCTATTTGCACTTCCTCTGATAGCTTGTGTGATTAGGTTCAGCTTGGGTTTAGAGATATAAGGTGCTACACAAAAGCCTTGCTTTTCTTCCCTCTCAATGCAAAAGTATTTCTTGCACCTGTGGCCTCTGTTTTGAAGTATTTCAGATGGATCCTTGCCATTTTTCAAACACCTTGTACTCCAAGCCTCCCTGCGATACTTAAACTTTACCGGAATTCTGTTCTCTGCCTCAGTCTATACTCTCAAGAAGTTTCCCTTCTTCCTTCTACCCCAGTCCTACACTGGAAAAGACTGTGGTGGCTTGACCCTGGCTGGACGCCAGACACCCACCAGAGATACTCTACTCTGTCACTCTCCTCCACAATGGGTCAGGGGAGAGAAAACAAAAGGTTCATTAATTGAGATAAAGGCAGGGAGAGATCCCTCACCAATTGCTGTCATGGGCATTACAGGCTTGACTTGCAGAAATCAATTGAATTTATAACCAATCAAAATCAGAGCAAGATAATGAAAAGTAAAAGTAAATCTTAAAAACACCTTCCCCCCACCCCTCCCTCCTTCCTATGCCTTGTAGGAGGCAGAGGGAGATGGGGAGGGGGTTATGGTCAGTTCATCACACATTGTTCCCCAGGGAGAGGAGCCCTTCCCCTGCTCCAGCATGAGGTCCTTCCCATGGGAGATAGTTCTCCACGAACTACTACAGAGTCATTCCTATGGATTACAGTTCTTCACAAACTGATCCAGAGGGGCTCTCTTTTCATGGGGTGCAGTTCTTCAAGAACAGGCTGCTCAAGGGTGGGTCCCCCACAGGGTTGCAAGTGCTGCCAGGAGACCTGGTCTGGCATGGGCCCCTCTCTCCACAGGTCTGCAGGTCCCTGCCAGAAGCCTGCTTCAGCATGGGCTTCCCACGGGGCCACAGCCTTCTTTCCACTGGCTCCAGCATGGGTCTCCTCCATTGCAGGTGGATCTCTGCATCCCCACTGACCTCCACAGGTGCAGGGGCACAGCTGCTTCACCATGGTCTGCACCACGGGCTGCAGGGGAATCTCAGCTCCATTGCCTGGAGCACCTCCTGCCCCTCCTTCTGCACTGACCTTGGTTTCTGCAGAGCCGTTCCTCTCACATATTGTAAATCCTCTCTTCTCTGAGCACAATTACAGCTGCACAATAGCTTTTTTTTCTTTCTTTAATCTGTTATCACAGAGGCATTACTATGATTCCCAGTTGGCTTGGCCATGGTCAGTGGCAGGTCTTGGAGCCAGCTGGCAGTGGCTTTACCAGACATGGGGAAGCTTCTGGCAGCTTCTCACAGAAGCCACCCCTGTAACCCCCTTGCTACCAAAAGCTGGCCACATAAGCCTAATACAAACCCAAATATTCTTACTGGCTGCAGATGTTACAACCTTGCTGCTGCCTCCTACACAAGGAGAAGGGTGTCAATAAATCACACAGTGGCTGTGGATTAGTTAAGGAGTGGTCTGTCACATCCTCTGTTATGTCTGCAACACTCTACACTCTCACCAGTTGCACTGGATAGCTTGGCATCCTTGGCATATAAAGAGTTGGATGTTCTTTAGAACAGCAGAAACCTCTTTTCTTAGGCATGATAGAGTTAGCGCACCAATCAGTAAATATTTCTTTGTGCAATCAAACTCAGAAAAGAGCTTAGTTTTGCTATTCATATTTTGGGATAGCACACACCATAGTTTATTAGATTTGCATTCATGGTTGCGTGTATGACAACTGATTTGCAGCTCTGAACCCTCAATACACACCTAAAGATAATCAGCAGCACCTGTCTTGTTATTGTTCCCTTGCATGTCAAGGATGTTTATTCATGGGCCTCTGGCTGACTTCCCATCACTTTGGCCCTGCTCTCAAGTCACTAGATCTGAGTCTGTGTCTTCACCTATATTTCCCACTGTCATTACAGAATAATCATTTGTATTGCCACCCATTACCACTGAGCTTTGATCAAAACTAAAGTCACTGTCTAGAGCTGTCACTGACTTTATGTGCCAGAGACAAAAAGCCATCACATCACTATGGAAGAGCAGCTCTCTGGGATGCTATTTTTGTGCCATGCTTCATGACTTTGATATTTCAAACACATCTGAATAACTTCAGCTCTTTGGCCCTCCAGTCCTCATCTATGCTTTCACCCTTTCAATATACTTACCATTAGCTTCATGCCACAATCTGTTTCACAGTTTCTCACTTTTACTTCACTGCAGTCAAAAGCTGAAGTTGCTAATCCTCTCCCGCTCCTTGCTCTTACGTCAGGGAGCAGAGCCAGGACAGTCATTTCACATTAGAATGCCATTACTACTCTTGTGAGATTTTTCATTCCATCATTTTTATAAATACAGGACACCTGATGCAGCACTGGAACTGGTCACAGTAGAAGAACCTTAAATCCTGAGATGCCAGGGAGACTGATGGAATCCTCCAACCATACATTTTGGTTCACATTGCATCTTTAACCTTTGTCTCTCTCATAGGTAGAAGGAAAGAAAGAAGAAGAACAAAATTAATTCATGCACTTCAATACTTAATTTTTTTCAGTAGATGTAACCATGAAAAAATGTTGAGACAGTTTAAGAGACAAGTCTTATATCTGCTCAATCAATATTAGCTTAGTGATTTCATATCTAAAGTACAATTATTTCCTCTCTTTTAACAGTAAATCATATGGAAATTAATCTATTTACAACCAGTGTGCAAAATATTTCGTCATTCTACAAAATTAATTACAAGTCTATGTATCACAGCAAAGATAAATTCAATTGATTGAGATACCAACCATGACACAAGAAGACTGAGTAATGAGTACATAAGTATGCAGAATTAGGCATACTTTGATCTATAGTATCTTTATCAATAGTACCCATCAGAATACAGAGTTGAGATCCCGCTGGTGTGTAACATTCATGTCTGGGGACCTGATTTGGCTGTGTATAGTAGTCAACAAATATTTGCAGCAAAGTGTCTTTCACACATACCTATAGTGCCCTTCACCTGCACAGCACAGCAATAAGGCTACTGGTAGAAGGAAATTTAATCCTGTATAACACTTATGATATACTGTGTAGAAAGACTCTAATCGTAACTTTTCACTAGGATGCTAACGTCCCTGATACAGTCACTGTACACAGCACAAAGAATACAGTGAAAAATGTCATTCATGTCCAGACAGGTGTAAACTGTCGCCTTGCAACTATCAGCTGAATTTAAGATTTAAAGACCCCACTGTGTTGTATTTTGTTTTGCTAAGAAGCCGTTTTTGAGTAACTAACAAAGACAAGTCTTTCAAAACTCAGCGTATTTGCTGACCAAACCCACTAGCCTAACATGTCAGTGGTTATGCTCTACAAAAGAGCAATCCACCCCTGGAAGTGTCCAAGGCCGGGCTGGATGGGGCTCTGAGCAACCCAGTCTGGTGGAAGGTTGGAACCTGCTGGAGCCGGGTTGGAACTAGATGATCTTCAGTGTCCTTTCCAACCAAAACTGTTCTAAGATTTCATGAATGTCTATGGATACTTCAAGCACAAATGCAGTGGATCTTTTTGTAACAGTAGTCTCCACCTGCAAGAACATTTTTTCTGGTAGCAGCAGAAGTTACACAGGTATTGAGGCACTATTAAACTTTGCCAAGGATCAGCTTCAGAGGAAAAATTCTCTTTAAATAAAGTTCTCTTTAAATAATCTCAGAGTAAAAAGCCAAAGCCTCTAAGACTGGAGCCCAGAAGAGATTCCAAGGAGTAAGGGCATAACTTTCTCCTTAAATCTGATGAAAACTGTAAGCAAATCACATCACTTCTTAGTTTCACCGACAGGCAGATTCAGACAATCCACCTGAAAACATCACAAGATTCTGCAAGTAGCTGGACAACTCTCACTGGTACTGAAAAGCTGAGTTTCTAAAAGGCTTTACCAGGGAACAAAAGGAGATTCGTCCTTTAGTCTGACAAAACCAACAAGACTGACAACACCCCTACCAATATAGATGTCACAACCCATTTTAGAGTGGAGACTAGAGGCATATTTAATATTCCTGTGAAATACTATATGCTTTGACCCATCTTGTTTTGCTAAATGTACATGATGAAGAAATAGAGTCTTTAGCATTATGACACGTTGGAGCAATACACGTGGTCAGGAAGTCACTGTCCAGTTTTCTTCAAATTCATTCTCTTTCTTCAAGACTCTTAATGGGAATGTCAGTCATACTACCAGTTTTAAAGAACACCTTGCTATATAGTTCAACAAGCTGGCTTTTTCAGGAGACATATTTCCATTTCTGTAACGGCCTGCAGCATTGTATGAAGCCAAAATGGCAGATGGTCTCACAGTTATATTGCTGTTACGTTCCCAAACTCACAGAACCAGTTTTGTTTTAACCAAGATGTTTATATGCTTTGGTCATAATAGCTATCTTGGGCTAGCTTTGCCTTACAATTCAAATTTCATTCCCCTTATTCTTACACTGCCAGTGTGAGAGTCTGAGTGTGGCTGTCAGTGAACTGACTTCATGACTCATATTTTTGCACCTGCACACAGGACAGCATGAAGTCGGGCCCACATGGTGCATGGCAAAGCCAAAATTTTGTCTTGCTCAATTTCACATGCATTTGGAAAGACAGTTCTCATTAAAATATATTTCCTAGTTAGAATATATTTTCCTAGTTTAGGAAATAAAAATGCTTAATTGTTAGGTCCTAATTGTTTTAAAATTTTCTGTGATCTAAATGTTGTTCTTGCAACAATTTGTCACAACCTTTGGAATGATTTTGTGTATCAGAAAACAACTAGAGGTAAGAGGTAAAATATCTCTTAATTATCTATACCTAAAGCAAAGCAAAGACATTAGGAATGTATTATTTTTAAAAGAAGTAAAAACCTTGTGTGTTTGAGACAAAGAAAAGGCACATCAGTGATCCCACCTTCTTCTCCACGTCTTGGTGATTCTTTCAAATGCAGCTTTAGTCAGGTTTTTAGTGCAGTGTGACAGGGACTCACTCCCTGCAGGGGCATTGGCAACCCTCAGCAGTCACCTGTTCTGTGTGAAGGGTGATGACAGCTAAATGTTGGTATCTGTGAAGGCTGGCAAGAGCTACAAAAGCCTAACCAGCAGGCAGTGCTGACTGACTTCCAAATTCTACCACTCCCCAGGGACTGCAAATCATGGGAAGTGCTATGAGAAGGTGAATCCTTTCATTCAAGGCTCTCAAACCTGTATCTACCATGTAGTTTTGCTCCAAGACCGAGGCAAAAATCATCATTTACGGATTTAAAGTTAAATAGCCATTTTATAAAACGCAAAAGTCATCAAAGGAGCTAGCAGTGAAATTCCCGTCTGCTTTTAACCAGACCAGTGTCCTAATTATGGCCAAAGAAACTGATTTGTTCTGGAAACTCGGAAACAGTCCAGTGGTTCTATGAGGAACACCAAGAACTTTGGATGTAGGTGTTGAATTTACAAACCATATTCTGACTCTTTGAGGAAAATAAGAAATAAAAACAACAGTAAAGGCAAAGTCCACATAGCTAGTTAAAAGCTTATTAATCTTAAAATGGGTCTAGTGACCTACACTATACGTTTGTGTTGCTGAATCAGTGCTAACTGTACTATTTTCTTGCTCATGCCACTTACAGATGCACAGTGTTATGCAGTGCATTGCCTGTTTTAATATATTGCTCCACAGACACTGACTCATTAGCTAATCATATGTGCAGACAACCAGAAACATTCTTGAAAGGCTCTTTGATTTTTTTCCTCCAAAAGAAAATTACAATTTTTCCACTTCACTCATCCAGTGTTCTAAATGTTAAGTTATATATAATGTTTCTCACAGGGACTGAGGCATTAGCTGGTATTCCCAGGCTCCTAAAGCTGTTTCTGGGAGATGTTGACAGTAAAGTGGAGCATCCCTGTCTCGGTTTCATTCTGTATATGCACATTTAAATTCAAAAGAATCAGTCCTGCTGAATCCAGGCTGAGAGACAGAAAGGGAGGAGGTGCCCCAAGCACCAGAGCAGGGATTCTCCTGCAGCCCACAGAGGACCATGGTGGAGCAGATATTCACACTGCAGCCTATGGAGGACACCACAGATTCCTCAGCTTCTCTCACTTTTCCCTGGCTTTACGGCCACACATGGATAGCTGTAAGGTACCAAACCTCTGTTTCCACGCACCACAATACATTTTGATTATATTTTTTTTTTCCTGATTATATTATTCAATTCTTCCACATTCTGTCTTCTTTTTCACTGGTGGAAAAGATAAGAAATACAGGTATATTATATTCTCACAGGCATTTTTACAGAAACAAATGTCTATATAATTTCTGTATTCATAAATTAATAATAAGTATTCAGGCACACATCAGACTGCTGAGCTTTCTAGCACTAGTAGTATGTCCCTCTTTAGCACCAAAAATTAGCATGTAATGTACAAAAAAAAATTACAGTTTTAACTAAACCACCTTTTTAGCACCAATTCTAACATTTACAAGTTTCTGGTTCTCAGATGAAGCAGTCTGTAGGAATCTGTGCAAAATCAAGGCATTTGTCATGAAATTGCTGTCAACTTTATCAATACAACCTTTCAGTAATCTATAGCTCATCAAAAGGATGTGGTTAATCAGAGCAACATTTGCAGAATTTTCAGATTTGTGAAGAGTCTCAAAATGGCTTTTATCCTAATTCAGGGTGGAAGCAAATTTCTGAAATTTCAGCATCTCCTATAGGGCAGAATTTCAGTGCTTTGACCATGCTATTGACTTGACATTTCTCAGCAACTACAGCTCCACCACTGTATTTCAGTATGTATTGAGACTAAAGGCCATAAGCATCTGAAAAGTATTCGGGAAATGCCATTGCTTCTCTAGGATATGTTCAGAATGTTTTTGTCAAAATTAAGTATTTCTACAAGCAGGTATGTGACACTGTGTATTAGAGGCTAGAGAGAATGACAGTATGTGTGATCTTCTATCTAAGAGTGGGAATAACAGATTAGTAACAAAATCATAGAATAAGCCCTAGGATAAATTCTTTTAGGGAGGTTCATCATTGTGGTACTGTGATGCACATTGATGCAGTGACCCTTTCCATTGTACTGAGTCAATAATGCATTTCAGCACAGAGGCATGAATGTGAGCTCTGTTCAAAATCAAGCATAAGCTTTAACCATATAGGAATCCAAAATGCCTGAATTCAGAAAAATCCGCATTGCTAGGACCTCAACAGAAATGGCTATGAATCCTGCTTCTGGGTAATGCCCCTGGAGCTGATCAGTTAAACTCCCCACTTCATTAAATAAGGCAGTGGAGGGAGGTCTGTCCTTCTAACGGAGACGTTCAGAAAAATTTGTGTAGATGGAAACTGATAGCACTTCCCAGCTACCTTTCCGCTGCAGCCCTCCAAGAATAAGGAGCTCTGTGACTAGGGAACTGGGAGACAATATACCAAAGAAATTAATTACAAGCTGATTACACATGGCAGCAGTTTCATATCTTCTCACCTTATCATCAGGAGACTTGGACACACATCAGGAGATCTCAGTTCCTGCATCCATGGTCTCTGGTAACAACTACCATCGTGCTGCATTACAGTAGGAGCACTTCTGCGGCATACTCTCTCTTTGTTATGTAGTTTAAATATGACTGTAGAAACACTTGAAGCTGACCTAAAAAGGTGGGGTTAATGAAAATCATGCAGACAGTGAATGTCAGAAGAATGGGTTGAGGATTTGCATGCATCATACTGGAGCCACTGCATACATTTCCATAACAGTAAGTGATGAATAATAAAACCTACAAGTTTTATGTTTTTATCATGTCACCACCCCTGATTTAATATTCTTTTTGGTCCATTTTTTCTTCCTTGTTCACAGTGCTCCTTCCTTCATTATTTAGTTCAAATGATAAGTCTTTCTCCACCTTTGGGAGTTTTATTTATACGTTTTTCCCTTCCTGATGCAAAATAGAAACATGCATTAAGAAGCCATCCCAGAGGTGATTAGAGTCATTCATATGTAAAGCAAAAAGAGTACTCTCTGGGGAGGACTACTAAGCTCATATCACTGTTTAAAAAAATTCTTGGTTTTGCCTTTTTTTCCAGTATTTTGCCCCCTCAAAGAAAACTCACACATGGTAAAATAGATAAAAAAAATTTATGGTGCTATTTGGTCATATATTTGGTCATACGTGGAAAGTTGTTCTCTTTAGGGAATGGTGGTAATTTGTGTTTTAGCTCTTACCAGACAGAGGGTCAGTCCTTGGGACAACCTGATCCTGTAGTTGCTGAGTGCTAGCAGAAGTGCTACTAAGTCTTAACCTTCCACTCTGAACCCAAAGATAACATTCACCTTTCATTTCAAAGCAAACAAAACCAAGATTTATACTGGAGATTATTATCTTTGTTTTACAAATTAAGATTGGTGTAATAAAGCCTCAGAATAGGACACAGCTGCCTACCTCACTTTTGGACAAAATTTTACCTTCTCCCATTAACCCCTGCATGCAAAGGGGGACCTGAACTGCGCTTAGCTATCACCTAACCAGAGAGGCATCCAAATCTCCTTCAGCAAGATATTTCATTTTTTGTTTTTGTGGAGCCCAAGACATTTCTCAGTGAATGTCGTAAGAATGACTGCGTGACTTGGCCACTGTCAACTTGCTTTAAGATGCCGAGCATAATGCAGGGATTCCCCAGGGTGCTTTGGGTGCTTATTTTTCTAACAGAAAAATCCTCTTGTTGTCTGACTGTCTCTGACTAGGAACGCCTATGTGTCAGTAATACTGAATTATTTAATACCCAGCCTTTATACCTGCTTATCTCTTAGCATAATTCAGACACTTAGTGCTCAATTCCACCTTTGGAGCTTTTTCCAATACATTTCCTTTGGTATTTACCTACTGGAGCAGACGTGAGCAGATAAAGAGAAACATTCAAATATTTTGAGTTAGACAAAAACTGTTTAAATACAGCCTTACTGGAAGATTTTCAGTGTCCTTTAGAAGCCAGCTTAGTCTTTGCAAACTTATTCACTTATTTAATTCTCAATACATTTAGATACCAATATTGTGAACCGCTGAACAAGCTGTATTAGCCAAATGTGACTAATTTATTTTAAATGAGTTTTAAGCCTGTAGTTACGACAGCCTCCAACAAAGGCTAAAACATTTATGACAGCTGCCATAATTACTCCTGGAATTATAACAACAACTGGAGACTAAAGAAAGAGAAAACTAATACAGATTTTTATAAGAGATATTTAAATTATTTACACATTAAGAATTTATTTGATAAATAGTTTTTACCTTCCCAAATGTATTTTCCTCAATCTTTCCAAAAGGAATCATTTAGACTTCTTCTGTTAAAAAGAGCTAAGCTAAAAACAAAATCCCTTGCTGAAGTGTTCTGTCTGTTTTATTTGACCTTTATGTTTATTTAAAACCAAACAAAACACCCTAAAATGCTGTCAGTTAGGGATGATCTGAAATCCGGTAAGAAAATAACTGTAGAAGATCTATAGTAGTTTGCACTCCTATTTTGTATCTTAGTCTAAATGAAAATATAAGCAGAAAAAGGAGAATAATATGCCAGAAATTAACTTTTTGCCCTGACCAGAGTGCAAAATTCTCATTGACACTGGAATTTCAGCCCAGATGGCTTGGCCAAGAAACATGCCAATAGTGTGAACTGTACTGTATATGATTTGACATCTTGACATTTAGCAGACTTAGAAAAAATTATTAAAAGAGACATAGATACTGTAAGGATGAGCCTTACTAATACCACTACACCTATTTTCTGCTACTGTTTTCCTGGATTACGTGGCAGTGTGGAAGGCAGCTCAGGCTGTATGCAAAACAGCAAGTTCACCACTACTGCACCCTCTCTAACACACCCTGCCCAGTCCTGGGCATTTCAGAACCAGATAAGAATTAGTCCAAAGTAGAAACTCGTGGAATGCATTCAGTGTGGACATCAGATGGCATTTCACCACGCAGACCTTGCTCCCTCTGGACCACAGTGGTGGCTGGTGTAGACATGTTAGCAAGCACATCAGGAGAATCAAAAAGCCTTGGAGTCCCTCAGGTGCTTCACCTAAGTGTCTGAGCCATCTTGCAATCGGATTTCAAAGCACTAAATATTCATCACAATGAATTCAATCAATCAATGGTATACAGAAGTGCATCTGCAAAGTATTCTACAGGCAATTTCTGTAAGCAATTTTTATTGTGGTTTCCATTACAACTGCAAATAGAAACTTGTTCTTAATCTTTTCATAGCAGTCTCCCACTTGAGCTGTTATCATGAAGTATGTTTTCTGTCTTGAAGTACTGAGGACAGCATAGCACAGATGGGATGAGCCATATAAAATTATTTAGGAATTGGATCCTATTACCAAACAGTTGCCATGTTAAAAATTAGGAGAAAGGGGGTAACGAGATTATTTTACAAAGAGGATGCGGAGGAAGATGAATTACTTCTAATGAGATTCATCCACTTTTTTTCTCCTTAGAGTTGAGACTTAAAACACCATAAAAAGTAATACATAAATTTTAATTACAGAGAAGAATTATTTTTCCATAGGTTTCTGTAGAACTTCAAGAGACACCAAAGGGAGGTATCCACAGATTTCTCTATACAACACTACATCAAACTTCAATTGAAAATATACTGTTAACAATCTAATGATCAAATTAATAATTGTTCTGCTCTCAGAAACATAATTTTTAAAGGAATTCCTGACAATGTCCTTTTGCTTTCTAATGTCAGTCATGAAGGGTGCTAGTTTAGGCTACAGCTGGCAACATAATTAGTTGATTAAGCAGAGTAGTTCTGGAGCTTTCACTGATCTGATGCCTGTGATCTAAATAATGAAACATTTTGTCCCTCCAAATGAGAATGCTTTTCAAGCACATGCCAAAATCAAAAAACATGTGGTTCTGCTGTGGCAATGTTCCAGAGATGCACCAATGCTTACAAGATGCACCTTGTACCTTGCACTGGCATGAAATTGGAGTTCAAATGATGATTCAGTACAAATTTTTCTGAATCAGAAGACAGTCTGCAGAAAAGGTATAAATATGCCTTGCAGGACAAAAAGATAATAGCCTATCACACTATATTTTAACAAAGGGTCACCATCCCCAGTGGAAACAAATAAACCATAAAAATGTCATTGTAACTGGCAGAAAAAGAAATTTCTCTTTGTTTTAATTGATACAATTTTTTTTTTTTTGTAGTAAAATTAAAACTGCTGTGTATTTCCCCTCTGTCCCCTTGAATAGGGAATTGGTTCCCTGGAAATGCTAAGACAGAATTTTCTACAAAATCCAATCCTATCTGACAGATTTGTTGGAAAAATTCATATTGGTTATGATAAAGAAGACTATTTTTTTATCTGTCTTCTCTTTCTCCATCAGTGATAGTGAATAAATAAACTGAATAACTTCTCTCAGCCCACCCGCAGTAACAAGAGTTATTGATTCTAAAATAGAAAATTAAACTTTCTAAAATTAAAGATTTTTCACTCCAGATAAAGCCTTTGCTTTTTTATTAGCAGTTCTGGAGAAATGCATTCAAGATTTTCTGGCAATCCGTTGTTCCTATTTACTGATACATGACAATTACCACAGATTTCTCCTCTGGGTTGTTCGTTTACTTCTACTGTTAATGTGAAAAAAGTGCTTGCCCATGTATCAGTCCACATGGTAAATAGCCAGTGTTCAATCAGCAGTCCCTAATTAATATTCACAACATTTCTCTGAGGTTTTGTTTATTTCATCTCATCATCAAAATTTAATCCAAGATAGAAAAAACTGAATGAATGGATCAAGATTTCAACACATTCATGGCTAAAGCTTCAGTTGTAAGCTGCACCTTCCTGACACTCACCATATACCTTTCTCCTGATGCCCAAGAGAGGGCCAAGAGCTATTACCCCTCCCTTCTTGTCAAATATCCCATGAAAACTCAAGGGTGACCTACAAAATCAGAATTTTTCCATGTTGTTTTGGAAGAAATAAGCATTTTTCCTTCTGTTTTCCTGCCTAGCTATGAAAGATTAACTGCACTCATGGCTCTGCACAAGTATACATGAAGACTAACTCCCCAAGTCCTTCTACAGACACATTTTGACTAAACTACATGGATATGAATCAGGAAGGGAAATTAATTCCATGTCAGCAAGAAGCTTCCTGACCTCCTACTTTTTGGCAGCACCACATGTTCCCATTCTGAAAAATGATTCAACGACCGCCTGGAAGCACAAGAACAGCCCTTCCCCTACAAAGGGAAATGAAGAAGGCAGAAGAACCTGGGTTGTTCTATAGAACTTTGAAAATCAGGATCCAATTGCAACAATAAGAGAAAGCCTGAACACAGATGGAAGCCGAACCTGTAAAGAGATAAGCCATATGAAATTATAATGTTACTGACATCAAATGGGGTGAAAAAAGAAAACAGAAAATCAGAAGTATTGATAAGCCCTCGACAATGTTTCATAAGAAGCTTGAAAGTAATCCTGAAAGCCATTTGCATAGATTACACAGGGAAAATGTCCCCAAAATACATGTAAAATAATGAAAGGTACTAAGAACACAAGCAGAATAAAGGAAAGATTTAATAAACAGGAAAGTGCAGCGGAAACCGAGCTAAAAACAGCCAGCTCACATGATGAGAACTCAGCTTTTACTCAATCCCTGCCTTACCAATAGCATTTTATTTGGTATTTATGGGCTTATTGCTACAAAACCCCACGTAACAGCATATATCTACATTGCACTTTGCGACTTACAGCTAAAGATCCCTCACCACAATGGTCTCAGAGGTGAGAGGAAACATCCCGGTATGTGTATGAAGGAGGGAGGCATTTGCACTGAAAATATTATCATGTTGAGAGTGGAGAGAATGCTTGGTATGGCTGAAGGGTTTTGGGCAGGGGGTCTGGGGAGGAAAGGAGCGAGAGAGGTCATTCCTGAAAGACCTTGGATGGAAGGCAATATCCTGAAAATGCCAAGACTTTAAGAGGAACAGGGCTAATTTTCTGATGGTTTAGTAATTGTCAGGCTCTGGTGAAAGCCACAGAAAACCTTTAAAATCTTTATAAAAGGGGCCTGTTTTAAAGAGGTTGCCATTGCTGAAAAGAAAAATAATAGACTAATGGGGACTAATTCTAAACCCAGCAGGTCAGGAGCTGAGGCCTTGCAGAATTGAAAGGGAAAGCAATCATGTCAGATGAAAGAGAACTTGTAAGGGGAGAATATTCTGCTGTGTACTGTCAAGCCAATTGTGGACTAATGCACATCTCTCATTGCTGTCACTAATTTAAACAGGCTGAACATTCAATCACTATTATTATGTTATCTTTTCAGCTGAAGGTCGAACACGTGGGCATTGAAACCTTACGATTTCTCCTGTACATGGAAAAAGTCTCTGTGCCTACATTTGGTATGTAACATTGCCCTTTGCAGCTAGAATGTTTATTCGTAAATAGAATTGAAGGACATATCTGAGAAACAGCAAGCAGAAAATGTTTTGGTGGCAATCCCTATCCAATGAGTAGGGACACAGATCAGCAAGGTAAGGAAAGGCATGCTCCCTCTCACAGACCTCCCCAGTATGGACACACAGATTTGGGACGCTGTGCCAGGGCTCTGGCCACCAGGGAGCATTATTGTTATTGTGGATGTTATGATTATTTCTCATAAAACTGTATGCGAAAAACAACATGTCTTTACATGGCTTCTCCTTTATTTATGCAGTCCATGATGCAGATATTGAAGAAAAAAAATTACAAAGCAGAGTTATTAGTAGGAAACTAAGTCATAATTCTGTATCTCCAAAACCAGAGCTGTCTCTGTCCTCTAAGTTTCTTAAAGAATCATACAGTAATTTAGGTTGGAAGGAATTAGGTCGTCTAGGTGGACCTCCAAGAGCAGGGCTAGCTTCCAGTTTAATGAAGTTGCTTAAGGCTGTGTCCAAGAAAGTTTCAAGTATGTACAACAATGGCAACTCGTCAACTTTTCTAGATAAATATTCCAGTGTTTCGCATCCTCATTGTGCAGAACTATTTTCTTTCTATCCATTGGGAAGATTTAATGTTTCTGTGTTGAAAGCAAAAGTTGCTAACTCTGGTCTTTTCAGCATGCCAAATAAAGATATTTAAACAAACAAATGCCCAGCTCATTACTAGAACTTTCAGTGTAACCTGAAATACAGTAATAAATTTTTAATAGCATATGCCTCACCAAACAA
>VZTI01005855.1:67156-81067 GCA_013397865.1 Struthidea cinerea | reverse complement strand
ACAAAAAAAAAAAAAAAAATTCAAGGACTCAGGATTTCTGAGTTATTAATCTCTCAAATTGAAAAATGGGAAGAGATATGAGATAGCATAGCTTTCTATTCTCCTTTTTAAACTAAATAAATGAAAAAAAAAAAACAAACCCACAAAATATTTTCTTTAGATCCTTCCAAGAGGAGGACTTTGATGCTTTGATGCACCCTGTTGCAGCTCTATCTCCACATAGTACACACTAGTACACAAAGCCACACACCACGCTTCATCAGCAATCACCAAACTGTAGTAGATTCAGGTAATGTATTAGAAATTATTAAAGTTATAGTTCTTTTTATATGTATCCTAGTGTCTTCAAAGTCACAGTTCTGCAATGGGCTCTGCAGCACAGAACAGCACAAGGTTTTCTGTTAAATTTAAACAATAATACAGAACCCTCATAAGCATGGACTGGTCAAGAAGGAAGAGAGTAGGTAAGAGGACCTTGGATCTTCACCTCCTGACTTCTGTCCTGGCATCGGTCTATCCAAATCACAATCCCGGATGCACTGGGTAGAGACCTGCTGCAGGGGGAATGAAGGCTGCAGTGTGGTGTTCCTCCTCATCCCACATCGCAGCAGCACAGAGAGAAAGAAGTCTCTCAACACGCCCACACTGCGATCACCTTGCCCTCCTTCATCCCTGCCACCCAGCCTAGGGCTGTGGGGATCTCAGAGCCAGATGCCACTGGTGGACAACCAAATGGATGACAGGGCAGAGACAGCCTCAGAATGAGGAAGTACTATACAGCAACCAATAATTCTTGGGGTACAAGCAGCACATAGAAATGCCCTTCTCTCTGTGACCGGTTTAACTCAGCAAAGTACCCATGCCCGAATCACGATAGTACTTAGGGCAACTCTGCACAAGTCAATGCACAAAATGCCATTGTGCCTCTTGTTGTCAAAAAACTGTGAGTGATTCAGCAGCTGCCAAGCAAGCCAAGAGTGCTGGGATTAAGTAACACACCCTTCTTCGATGACTATAACTATTTCTGTAACTCCATAACTATAGATGCTTCCTAAATTAACTTCTGTTTGGATAAGAACCAAGAGAAAACACTGAATTGTAAAAATGCCACTGATTAAAACCATTACAGCCTTTAAGAAATAATTGAGACGATTAGTAACCTCCATGGTTAAAAAGTAAACCCTTTTACAGGCTGAAATAATCTTTCAGCTTCCAGTCCCAATATTTTTTTACACCTGGATCAGCTAAAATGATGGTCCCATTACCAAACTTCTGTTCTTCATGTGAAACTACCCTGAAGCCACTTTTTTTCCTCCTCAGGGGTAGGTGCTAAAAAGCTAGAAGCAGAGAGATTCTTCAGCCTTTTCTCAATATTCTGTGAGAAGACTGTCTTTCCTATGTAAACTAGTTTAAGCAAGGTCACAGTTTCATAAACTTCTCGCACTCGCAAGCTGTTTTGCAAGATTGTTATGGCTTCAACTTTGAAAATATTATGTAATAGGTATCTTAGAACTTGGCCAATCCTCTCAAGGAGTGGATGGCCGAGGAACCAATTACCTATTGCCACTCAACACACTTCTGTGATCTATCCTATATAGTAGTCAGAAAATTATTAAAGAAAAGCTTCGGCTTCCACTGTTCATGAGCCTGGACTCTGTGTCATTTTCTTTATACGCCTCGGATGTAACAGCGACACTCAGGGAGCTCACTGGATTAGTTGACCTTATTTTTTTAATGTGGGTCTTGTCCTTACAGCTGTTGATGTTTTCACCCACTCCACGTTTCCTCAAGGACATTTACGTAACAGTTCACTCGAACTGTGCTTGTTTCTCCAGCAGCTGAAGCAGGGCACGCCATGGTAACCAGCCCACAGTTACCTCTGCGATCTCCAACAGCGCTGCAGCAGCCCCTGCTATGCGGAGGGGATGAACACACTTACTGACAATCTCAGGGAGAACACTGCAAATGATTGTACAGACACACATCATGGTCTTCCATCCCAAATCCAAAACCATTCAAACCACTAACTGAAATAAGTATTTGTGGTTTTCTTCACTGTTATGGCTATATGCATACATAAAGAAGTAATCTGGTTTTATGCCATAAAAAGAGTGGTGCAACACAAGTCTAGGGCTACAGTAGTGTAAAAGCAGACATCTTCACTCTTGAACAGCACTCATTTTTCTTTACTTGTCTCAGTCATGCCCAAACGCTGCTCAGAGACATGTTACACAGTGAATCAATGCACCATTGTGGTAGTGGGAGTGGAAATGGCACCTGAAAGCCTCGTTTTGAAAAATATGGATTTCTCCCAACATTTCTGAAAGGTGTAATAACTCCCTTAGTTATTACACAGGATCCTGGATGGTTCCCATTGCTATTACTTGCATGTGCATCATTCCCAAGGCTTCCACATTATAGAATTTCCAAAGTATATGCAGAAGGTTCCAAATTAACTCCAAATTTCAAAGTGATATCCAGAGGTTATTGCACTGAATTCATTAGGGTTTGCTTTGAAGCAAAGACCTTCAGGCACGAACCCCAGAGTTTCCTAAGCCTGAGTGAAGCTTTCAGAAACCACTGTAAGCAGTTCAGATCAACAGTATGACAATGCTCTAGCATAAAACAGCACTGTAAAGTGTAATCTTTCATATAAATCCAGACTAGACACATGGAAATATGTCTACTAACTGCAGCTGGTCAGAGCTGTCATATATGGCTTTACGACATTTGGTGAGGCAACAAACTGCCTTTAAAAAACTACTGAGAAAGCAGTGGAGCTGCTGAGCATGACAATTAATTGTTTCCAGTTCAATCAGATGAGGGAAACAAACAAATGAGACCCATGGAAGCTCAGCCTAGCACCCATCTTGGGGAGTTCAGCAGATAACTTTTTGGAATGCTGCTGCCAAAATCCTTCTAACACAAAACTCTTCAGAGATCAGCTCTGCAAGCCTTGGCCAAGGAGATTGCTACCTCCACCTCCTGCTGGGGATCAGATCAAGTCCTGAGGGTCGGCAATTGTGCTCATCAGCTGCAGTGGAAGAACTGTGGTGTAGCCAGGCCTCCCCTCCTCCCTGGCCCCTGCTACTCCTTGCTCAGGGACTTCTGTTGTGGCCAGGTCTGTTTCCAGTTCTTCATGAGAGCCCAGAAAGCAGCTTTCCTCCAGCTAAGCAAATAATCCACATTCCCTGCCCAGGCCTTGGCGTTTGCACCAACATCTACAGCCGGCAGGACTGAGCCCAAGCTTGTTCATGGTGCGCAATACTTTGGCTTGAAAGTTGGCACCCCGCTGTGCAGAGGATTTCTGGCATCCTCATGTGAGTGTGCATAGCAGAATCAGATTGCTATTCCGAGAAATTGGACCAATCTCATCCCGGCAAAGCTAGTGGAAATTTTCGTAATTAATGCATTAGGAACAGTCCTCAGAACTATGCTGAAATGTAATTTTCCATTAGCCTCCACAGGGCGGCAGTTTTACAATATGACAATTATTCAAATATCACTTCATTGTAAAAATTACAGATTTAAGCTGTGTCATGGGTTTTGACATTTGATAAATTCATGATACTTTTTATTACATGTTCCTACTCAGGTGTTAATGTGCAAAATCTCATAAATGCAACAAAATACAATAAAACTTCTGACTTAAGATATTAATTAGGTGATTAAACTGGCACACAAGATTTGCTTGTCCTTTATAAATTAGTAACTCAACCCTCACAATTTATAAGCAGAACAAACAATAAAACAAAAGGTTTGGTTCACTAAAAAAACCACTAAGCTTTTGCACAAGGCCAAAGCAGTCATGGAAAATTGATTTTCCACCGCTTACTCAGTCTTGAATAGGCACTGCTTTGTAAAAAAAGTTTTTACTGAGTGAAGCCAAAACTCATTATAGCTTAGACCATTAGGAACAGTGTGTGTTTGCTCCATTATTTCTGATGTCATCAACATCGCATTTTAATCTCATGTATTAAAGTGGGAAGAGCTCAAAGATGTATTTGCATTTTATTACCAGGGTAAAAGAAGGGTACTATGCTAGATCTTTAGTAAAATGGGGGCTGTTGGAGAAGGAAAACGATTATGCATTATTTCTCAGAGGATAAACTGTGGGTAAAGAACCAGATTCAAGGCAAAGTGAAGCAGCATTTTTTGTACAATGTACCACTATGGAACTCATTATCATTGAACCTCGGGACAGCCAACACATAAACGGCACTAGACAAATTTGGAGAACAGGACACTCCACACAGCATTCCAGGTGCTGCCTAAGAAACCTCTTGACCAGTGATCACTGGAAGCTGGGAAACCCTGAGCAGCATGGACTACCCTGTCTTCAGAATTTGGCCTCACTATGGGAAACAGGTTGGACCGCAGACCTCCTGAGGAAGTCTTCCAACTGGAATTATGGTACATCCCTCTGTCCATGCTGTTGTCTTACACTGTTAACATCCTGGCTGGTATCAGAAAAAAAGTTAGAGGGCTGCATGGACATTTGATTTGAACTGGTATGGGAGACTTTAAGGTGTGTTAATAGACAAAATCGTGTCACCTGATCCGAGATATATTAAAATCAGCAGTCTTCAGTAGCTTCTCTAGTCATTGAACTGGCCTAGTTGATTTTGCCAGGATTATCATAAATAAATTCATCTTGAGCATACTCTACATAGATGAATAATATTTGCATAGGGGCCGGGCAGCCTGTATTTTACAACTGATACAATTTCTGATCCACATAAGAACCACCAGCTGCTCACCCAGCTCTTGGCAGAGACCTGATCTCATGGAGTCACAGAGTTTAAATCCAGAGTTGCCACTCGTGATCACCTAATCTGATCTACTTTTCACAGGCCATTACTTTTATACTGAGCTCAGTAACTTTGTGTTTGACTTAAATACATCTTCCAGCATCACATCCTGCCTTAATCTGAAAATGAGAGATGGGGAATCCATCTCTTCCCTTCATCATGTACTTCAATGATTAATCACTCTTTCTGTTAAAAAAGGGCACAGAATTTCTAATTTTAATTTGGCTGGTGACAGCTTCCAGCCATTGCTTCTGTAGTACTTGGAATTTTCTTACTGTGAATATGCTCAAGCATTTTAATGAGGTCACCTCTGAGTCTTGTTTTTAATTCACTGACATGCCAATTCCTTTGTTTCTCATGGGATGAGGTATTTCTTACAGCTCATGAATCATTTCATTAGTTCTTTCCTTTGCGCTTTTAAATCTTTGAACCATTTGAAAAATATGAATATGAACTGGCTACAATATTCCATTTCTGTGCAGAAAAGACATCTCCCCACTCCTATCAGGAATTTGTTTTTTAATGGACATCCTACCATTGACTAGAGTATACAAACTGGATTCATTTGGATGAAATAAAGTCATATTAGAAGACTGACAGTTACTATATGAGTGAATTTTCTTATATGCAAAGCTTTAGTTGAGCACACAAATTCCTGCGTAAAGATAGCAAATTTCTTAGTGAAGTTGCTGACAGTCAAACCGTGGCCTTTCAAAAGTCAGATTACCCCCTGATCTCAGTTTCTATAACTATAAAATTGGAACAAAATCTTGTTAACCCTGGCACACCAGGAAAAAAAAAATGTTTGCTGTAATACTGTCATTGCAATTCTGTTCTTCACCACTACTGAAATTTTCAAATAATTACGCCACATCAATGGGATTGTTCAACCTGGAGAAAAGAGAGCTGCAGGGAAACATTATAGCAGCCCTCCAGTACCTAAAGGGGACTACAAGACAACAGGAGAGGGACTTTTTAAAAGGGCATGACATGATAAGACAAAGAGGAATGGCTTTAAACTGAAGGAAAGTAGACTTAGATTAGGTATTAGGAAGAAATTCTCTACTGTGAGGGTTTTGAGGCACCGGAACAGGTCGCTCAGAGAAGTCGTAGATGTCCCACCCCTGGAAGTGTCCAAGGCCAGGCTGGATGGAGCTCTGAACAACCTGGGCTAGCGGAAGGCATTCCTGTCCAGAATAGGGGGGGTGGAACTAGATCATCTTTCAGGTCCATTTCAGCCCAAACCATTCTATGAGTCTATGAAAAAATAATTTTATGCAACAGTTCTTTCTTCTCCATGGGCTATTCAAAGCAACCTCTTAGCCTGTAAAACCTCCATATCTGTAAGAAAAGCTTTTATCCTAGTGCTACAATGGTGAGATAGATGACTACTGAGGTAAAAAAAAGGGCATGGGCTGTACCGTATTAGTTCAAACCTACTGAATTTTGCAAACGTTAGGCTGACAATTCTCATTTTAGAATCGCTGCTGCCATAATAGATGTTTAATAATGCCAATTTAAATGCATTACTGAATTGAAAAAAAGAGCTCTCTAAATGTGCATTATTTACTTTAGAAATTATTCCTTTTTAGCGATAGAGATACATGGTTTCTCAGAAATGATGGATGCTGCATTCCTTTTGCTGTTCAGGATTCTTATCATCCTTTCGGACAATTGAATTTCTTCCATTTGTAAAATCTATTACCAGCAGAAGGACTGCAAGTAAAAACCAATGACTGGAATCAGAACTGGTTTGGCAATATAGGAATACTTCACTGATCCATATTAATACCCAGGAATTCCATTAAAAAAAAAAAATTTAAAATGGTATTTACTTAAGACTTAGGAATTAGAATTCGAGTAATACCATGAAAAAACTCACAAGGGATAAGAATTCATTATATTCATACAACAGATTTCTGTAAAGTACACTTTAACTTGAACCAATTTGATGCTTTGATTTTTGGAATTGCACTAAATAAATACAACCACATTAAATGTCTAAAGGCTGATTAACCAGAGAGACTGTAGAAAGCAATACTAGGTTTAGCAACTTTATCCAAAGAGGTATTTTCTAGGCAGAATCTACTTGAAATCAGATTGAAGCAGCATTTCTTAGTAATCTACATGGGACTATTAAACTGACGCTAGTAGATATGAAATTACTAATAAAATTTGTGATTTCATAAATAATTATTTGAAGAATGACTCAGAGAAAGTAATAGTCCTTGCCAGTTTTAAAAATTTATGAACTGACGACACTGTATTGATTGGAGCATTTACTGCACTGTCAATAAGTCTAATTAACAAAACTGCTCACAAAATTAAACATAGTACTTAGCAGGGTGACACTATGGCCCAGTCCTGTGCAAACATCTCCACAGTCAAACACTTTCCTCCGCATGGAGTGGCCTAAGGAGGAGCCAACTGCTTGTCCGAGTGAAGCCAGAGTGTTTCTCATTAACTTCAGTTACCTTATGCTTACCTACATATGAATATAAAGCTACCTAGAAGACATGTAAATTGCAGGATCTGATCCTTGATGAAACAATACTGCTAAAAATCAGATGTAAAAGAATATTTGGTTTGCTTCTTCTATCAGTTAACTTCAAATCATTACTATAGCATGGAATATGTGGAAAAATAAATTTGTTACTTTTTCAAATAATATAAATTTGAATTTTAATATATTCCAATGCAAAGGTATAGTTCCAGCAATCTAACATAGCAGAGAACAACATCCTGGAAAGCAGAGTCTGAAAGGGATCTGCAGATCCCAGTAGAGAAATGGCATGAACACTTAAAAGCAGCTACATCATGACAAGATAAGCTAATACAATTTTTAAACATGTTAAAAGAAATGAGCAAAAGCAGAGAGGCAGTTTTTATCTGTTGATGAGGTCATTCTAGAATAATATGTTTCTACTACATTTTTTTTAAAAGATGTTAAAAAACAAGGACAGAAATGGAATAAGAAGAGTCAGAAAGCTAAGACTTAAGATGATGCCTTTAAGCAAGAAATTTCAGGGACCAAATGGTCTTGGTTTTTCAGGAAAACAACCAAAAAGAGACTGAAAACTAAAACAGAAAAAGACACAAATAAAATCAGAAGACAGACTTAGAAGGCAGAGAAAATCAGATGCTGAACTGGAAGATTTCATCTAATGTGTTTTTCCATGTTTGGTTATTACAATGGCTATGTACCATGGAGCCATTGACAAAGATGGACAGCTTTTTCCTCTTTTTTTTTTTTCTTTTTCTGTCTAAAATTCTTACATGAATTGAATCTAGTAACATTTGACTGAATAGGAAATCAGAGGTAAGTCAGGAATTTTTCAGCCCTAGAAAAGATAAAAGTGAGCTACAGCTTTAACTGGCCGTTGAATTAGCTCATATGAATAATAGCTCACGGTCTTTTCAAGTTCTGTGGCTTAATAAGACTTCCTTTTACTTCTTTGTCTGAAGATTTACTGGAAAATGTTCATTTCTTCTGAACATAGTGATTACATTCAAACTTCAGACATTAAAAAAGAAATAGCTATGCAAAGCAAAAAGCATAAGTAGCATAAGCTGCTGGGAACACAGGTTTTTTACCACCTTCTATATGTCTGCTACAGGACAAAAACTGACGGGGCACATTGTGACAGGGGATTGCACCAGACAGGCTTTGCAGGGCTGCATATAAAAATAAGAAAAGACAAAAGGGGACAGAACAGATATGCACCAGGCACCAGAACCATCACCCATGTCACAGAGCTGGAACTCAGGTTGTATATTGGCTTTTGTAAGTTCAGAGCTGAACTAACAAACAGGAGGAGAAATTTTATGCCATTCAAAAACCAAATTCCTACTGAGCCCCATACCTACAGTGCCTATGAGCAGACCCTAACAAAAAGCCACCTTGTGTACAACAATAATCAAAACAAAAGGGTCAATACAAAAGGAAACCATTCTTTATTCTCTGTCATGAGTTACACTAAGCCTGTAACTCCCTACCTGCATAAACTCTTACTAAAACACCATTTCCCTTGCAAACAGTAGCATTAAAGATGTTTAGTTAATCTCCAACCAGTCACAAGCTGTCAATGCATTGGACTATTTTTCATGACATAAATTAAATATCCTACCTAAGTACTATTCACTCTTAGCGCACCTAACCACGCTACTCAGAGGCAGTGACTGTATGAGACATAGTTTGAAGTCAATTTCCATGAGAGACAGGAACCTTCAAAAACTCCACTACCTTCTACCCTCAGCACAAAGTGCACTCATGAACCCTACACATTTAAAACAGGAGTACAGCCATTAAAGTACTCATCAAAAACCTGAAGCTCCATACTATCCAAACAAAGGACCCTGCCTAGAGACAGAAAGAAACGCGTGGGTCATCAGTACACCTTTTAATTCCCCACCTGGATATCTACCCAGTACAAGGGTGATAATAACTTCCCGTATCTATGTCACAGTCTTTAATTGCTATTTTTGCATATGACCACTATGCTATATTCACCAAACAGTTAATCAATACTTTGCTTTCACCTCATAACTTACTGTGTGGCCTGTGCTTTGTTCACTGCCCATTATTCAATTGCCTTATGATGCCAGAAATATTAATTTCCTCCAGAGCTTCTCAATTCTGCTCATCACTTCAACATCGGAATGCTGCACAAATTCAAATAACTTCACAAAAATCCACAGCAGCAAATAAAAGGTACTATTGCTGTTTAAAATACAAGGCAAGGAGGCACAGGAAAATTAAAGGCAGAGGTATTCACTGAATTTAGATCTTATGTCTGAGACATTACAAGTGTAATTTTAAAGTATTTAAAAATATTTCAAACACAGACATTGCAACATCACTTGCAGGTGTGATTGCTGAGCAAATTGGATTTAAGGCCCCAAAAGGGGTCATTAAAAATCAGAAAATTAGAAGCTATTAGACCATTAGAGGTTCCACACAGAACTGGTTTAAGCACCTATATTAGCACTACATAGGAAAAATATCTTTCATGCAACAGTGCATTATTACAGTCACATGGCCTTTCTTTCCCCTCCTATTGTTCATTATTGACTTCCCAGCTGAAGCAATAAAGGAGGCAGGAGCCACATGGGCATCACTCGTCTCTCCCGCACAGCCCCAGTACATCCCCAGAGCAGGTCCGTCCTGCACGGAGGCAGAAATCCTGCATAAAGACAATATGTGATCACCCATGTATCATAAGGGGACCAAATTAAGGTTGCCAAGCAACCACCTCCCCACATTATGCCACAAATCCCTGTTCTTCATCTCTTCAGCAAACACATGCCAAGCCCTGTCTCACAACCCGGCTCTCCCTTGTCTGCTTCTGTGATCCCAATTACCCCTTCTCCCAAAGGCTTCTTCATTGCAGTTTCTTTGTCCAGACAGTACCCATTTTCTCTCATTATTCCAGTTGTTATGCTGTCTTTCTGTTCTTCATAATTAGCATTTAGTTCACCCCATTTTCCTATTTCCCTGACCAGCTCTCAGTCCACTGACATTGCTAAAAAAATAAGGGGCAAGCAACACTAAAAATGTCAGATGAAAACAATGAAGTCTGGAAAAGCCATAAGCAAAAACAGTTGTTAAATGAAATTTCCTGTAAACATTTTAATGTACTAAGAGCAAGACTAGAACTAAAAAAGTTCTCTTACACTTCATTCTCAAAGTGCTTTTCTGACACTGTTTCCTTCTAAGTGTGAATTTCACACTAAGATTTCAGCTAATATCTTCAAAGTCTGTTTTATCTAACCCCAGCATATTTTTACTTTATCATCATCTGTTGTTTTGTGTGCTAAATCACTAAGGCAAAATAAATTTTAATTGCAGAAAGAATAGATGATGTGCCTGGTATCAAGAACCATATCTTTATTTGAAAGCCAACAATAATATAACACTTATTGTTCTAAAACAAATATATCTATGGATATGCCCGACTACACAGAGAAAAATGGTCTAGAATACACCTGGAGCATCAAATGGCCTGTTGGTCTTCTCCAAGGTGTGTGAGAAAAAGACATGATGAAACAGGTGATAACCAGCCAACAGTGACAAGAAATTTAGTCAATTCAAAGAAGAGCAAAAGAAAGTTAAAATAGCTCAGTACTTTCTCACAGCAAGCAGTAAGGGAGACACAGCAAAGTGAATTAGGCACTTTACAGCATGATTTTATTGCTGACTTCATGTAACATGAGGCATTTTGCTGTTCAGAAAATTACAGTCAGGAAAGCAAATCAGAGCCATGTCAGGATAGGGCCTCATTTTGGAATCTCATTCGGATAGAGCACTTGGAGAACACTTTCCAACTAGGCCTCATGGTCTCATGCACATGCTGTCCTCATTCAGAACGATGTAATTGGTTTCCATCTCAATTTGCCCAGTCTTCCTCCACCAGGCCTATGGCAGTTTATATATTTTTGGCACAGCACAGGTCTAGCTGCAACCAAGTCCCTCCTGTCATGTGGCCTTGCAGAGCTCAAGGCTCTGCAAAATTGTCCCATCTCATGGACAATTTTGTTGAGGGAGATCTCATTATGTACAATCCCCGTGCTAGCACTAAGCCATTGCTTACAGATTTCCATGAAAATTAGAAAAAAATAAATCCACAAAAGCCGTAATACCATTATTCAGCTTCCCCACGGTGATCCTGAATGCTGCTGAAGGGAGCACCATGTGCAGCCGTCCAAGTATAAAAGCCTGCATGAAGCCAGGCGAGCGCTACAGCTGTCTTACTCCAACGTGTATGTGGAACAAGCAGCGACCACAATCACTAATGGCGACATTGTTTGCAGCTGCCTTATCAAACCGCTACCAAGCTTCTTTACAAGATGATTTTTGGATAGGCTATGCTCAGCAAAAAAAGCACAGCTTCCGAAGTGGAGAAATGCTGATGGGAACGTAACAGCACTCTACTGCTTTACAGCACGAATGTTACGTAGGGAAATGAAAGGATAAGAAAGATACAATTCGAGAAGAAAATGGTGACCATGCTTCACATACAAGGCACAGTCATACACACATATATATGTCTGCTCTTTCTTTCTCCCACTGTCTTCAGCACACAGCTAATCTTTTCATCTGTTTGGTATATTTATATAGTTCTACAGAAATTTTCAGAAAAAGTTAGCAAAAAGGTCCAAATGTTACAAAGATTACAAAAATCACACATGCATACATTTGGAGTCTTCTCTCTCTAAATTTCACATTAAAATATGCAGGGTTTATCTGCTTATTGAAACAAAAACTATGCTAACATCTTCTAATCTGTGGTTAACCTGCTGTGAAGAGTAAGGCAAGACAAAAGATTTTTTCACCCATGTGAGGAAAATATTCTGGCAAACATTCCTGCAAGAAAATCTTTATTGTACCCATGCTTTCAAGGACACAGAGGACTGTGTCAAGGTTCTTTTTTATCAGAACAAAATGAAAATAAAATATCAAATTGTGCTCAAAAAGGGAGTACCATCAATCTTGCTATGTATGTATAGAGAAAAAATAGCATGTGAGGGTGTAATTAAAAACTCTATCATTATATAAATGCATAGGAACAGTAATTAAGGTTGTTTAGGCACCATTCTTCTTTGAGTTTTGAAGACTTCATTGTACAGTCTGAACAATATCTTTTATCATTAGTTTTGGCGAGGACTTGAAAGTAACAGGGATGTAAACAAACTAATAATGAACTAATTACTAACTAATTTTCTAAAATTTCATAGACACAAAGAGAAATCACTCTGGAAGGCCTAAAGAAGGAGTAGAAGTGAACAAATAGAAAAAAAAACCCAGCTCCTATGAATAAGGTCCATTAAATTTCCTAATGACAAAGGTTAAGTGTAAACAAGTCTCTCAAAATTCAGTAGGAAAAAAGCTGACTTTTCAGGTTATTAAAGAAAACTAAACAAGGTGGCAAAGCCTCCCAGCCTATGAAGTGGAAATGCATAGCACAGGCAGAGAATAAGAGATTCATGACCTATTCCCATCTCTGTGATTCACATTTCAGCGCCAATGCAGCTCATTTACTTAGCAGCAATTGTCTTCAAAGTGCTGCACAAACATTTTTCTTTCCAGTACCAACTCCCTTCTCCCTTGTCTGCAATGGGGTAAAAAGTAAAATCCTTCCTAACAAATGGAGAAAAGAACAAATGGGAAAAATGAACAAAGGGTTTCCAGTGATCTGGCCATGGCTAGAGAAATGTCCAACAAAAATGGGATGAAAACCAGAGTTATGCCCCACTGCTATTTAGAAGCAATTCAGGGGTGTTTTGCTCAGTAGCACATCCTTACAACCCATATAGCCACAGACCTGGAGGTAGTCTAGCCTGCAAATGCATTTTAATGTCAATCAAGAAAAGGCCCAGACTGTGAAAGATAACAAGTCCTAGCCTTGCTAGGACATGGTGGAGCTTAATTCATGCTCCTGTGAAATTCATGTGAAACACAACATCCAAAAGCGGCAGTCCGTGGAACAGAAATGATCTACGAGGTGTCTGGTAACTGCTCCCGCACATGCCAAGATTTGACATGACAGTGATTGCCAAGCAATTTCTTGCACCACTTTCTCGGCACTCCCCGCCCTAGGAGCCCGGGAACTGCTCCTGGGGGAGACCCGAACTGTCATCGTCGCTGTCCCACGCCCCCCAGGCCTGACAATCCGCGCCGGCTCCCTCCGAAAGGACTGCGGGGAGTCCC
This sequence comes from Struthidea cinerea, assembly GCA_013397865.1. NCBI lineage: Eukaryota > Metazoa > Chordata > Aves > Passeriformes > Corcoracidae > Struthidea > Struthidea cinerea. The sequence continues at coordinate 67,549 of VZTI01005855.1, read as the reverse complement.
GGCCCCGGCCTGGGGCACCCAGGGATCGGGGCGAGGCGCCGTTCCCGGTGGCGGAGGGAGCGGCGAAGCGCTGCTGCCACTGCGGCGGCTGCAGGGAAGCGGGAAGCGAGGTCCCTCCCGCAAGGGCGGGGGAACTTTCCCACTGTGCCGGCCACCCCGTGCCGCTGCTTTAGCTCTGGGAAGAGGAAAATCAGAACTACAGAGAAGAGACAGACGCCGGGGCTGGTTCGCTGCCTGCTGGGTGTGCCGGGCGGGGGATGGGGAGCCGAGCAGAGATGCTCTGTGTCAGCGCAGCCCCGGTGTCACGTCCCTCCCCGGGCAGCTGAGCCCCGCCGAGCCAAGCCGAGCCGCGGTGCCGCCCCGTGCCGGGAAGGCATCGGGGCGACGGGGAGC
>VZTI01005855.1:0-64011 GCA_013397865.1 Struthidea cinerea | reverse complement strand
CGGACCCGGGAGCGGCCGGGCGGGGCGCGGCTCCTCCGCCCTCCCCGCCAGCCCCGACCCCGGGGGCTGCCGGGTCTTGGGGAGCCCGTGCCCGTCGGGTCCCTGTTGGTCCTGCTGGTCCTGGCAGGAGCGAAGGGCGGTAGCCCGGCACTGGCCCCTTTGTTCGAGGGAGGCTGCTGGGGAGGGTGGGCGAAAAAATCCCAGTGAGGGTGTGGAAGAAGGAAAGGGAGAATAGTCGTGGGGTCGGGCTGCTGAAAGCGTCCAGACCCTAACGCTCCTTGGGGTTGATTTTTGTTGGGTTTTTTTTTTGGTTTTTTGAAGAGGAACGAGGCTGGACCTGCGTTTGACGCATTCAAATCCAAGTTTTCACAATCATTCACCATTAATGTGCACACGCAAATCCCACAAAATAAGGATGAAGCACTCCCAACACAATTTCTGTCCTCCCCAGTAAGCAAATCCCGTTCAAATTTCCATTTGTGCAGGTTCTTGTTACCACTCTTCATCACATTGCACGAAGTTACACCAAACCCTCCCGGCACCGGCTGAAACCGATGCATTACACCAATGCATTTATCTGAATGCTGATGTTCCGCTCCCAAGGAACAATTGGTGCGGATTGAAAGCATTTTAGCCCGGCTGTGGCACCCTTGGGAACAAGGAATGAGACAGCTGTAGATGCAAATAGAGTAGGGAAGTGAGGGCTGTGGGAGCCTGGCCAGCCCTGCAGTGCCGAGCACGCCGTCCCCTCCCCACTGCAGCAATCCTGTAATCAGTATTGATAATTTGTAGTCGGTCGGGGACTTATCGCTGCAGAAGGCCTGTTAGGAATTCTGTCACAAGGGAAGGAAGGGCTCCTCAGCCTGGTGTTAATGATCTCGCAGCACACAAATATAGAGATTTCTGCAGCAGGAGTGATGCCAGGAATCATTAGGTCTACCCAGAGACAGAGGGACTGTGTGACGCCAGTTTGTCTATTAATCCCTGGTTAACGAGCCACCTATACCAGCAATAAAAGGCTGTGTAGCTACCTAGCTCAAGTTTCTAAAAATACTAATTACAACAACATTCAATTAAAAAATTAAAGTTGTTTTATTAAAAGCATCTTCCATCTTTAAACTGACAAAGCTTAAAGGATTCGCCTCATAATTTCTTTAAACTGTATTCTCCCTTGTTATAGTTATTAATATACAAAATTTGGATCTAGACAGACTATTAGAATAAACCACTTTATTTCAAGAGTTACTATAAGGCAACGAATTTTATTATCCTGGAAAAATAGATGCATTCTCAGTAATTCACATTTCCAGTTAGGGCTAAATGAGCTACATTTGTTCTATGCTCAAACTTTACCCAGTAGAACACTGAAAGAACTACAGAGTGCCTGATTTTTTTCCCCTGTTGAGCACCATATTTTGCAAAATAGCAATAAAGGCTAGGTCCTGCTACGACTGGAGCCTGCAAAACATTTCTAATCAGCTTAACCCAGCCCACTATTATGTTTCTGGCCCTGGTCCAGCAAGGCACTTAATCAGGTGTCTGAGCATGAGAATTGTCCTACTGGCTTTGGACAGAACTCTTCACATAACTCTGGGTAGGCAGATGCTAAATATCTTGAACAAACCTCTGTTTATATTCTGCCATAGAAAGCAAAATTAAGCCTCATTTTCTATGAGACTGTGTAAAATAAAAGGTTTTCAAGGAAAGCTCATTTTACTTACATAGGAATTTCAACAGCTGCAAGAAGTTCTGGAGATCATTACACTCTGAATGCCCCTGAGATTCTTCTTTCTGTTTAGTTTACATAGTATATGAATGATGCATGCCACACAAGCATCTGTGTTTAGTTTTGGGGTTTTTATTGGTGTCTTTTTTTGAAATTCCATGTGACACGACTGTACAGAAATTCTGGGGACTTTTAAACTTCATCCTCCCCCTGACACCATCTACCACATGAAATTTGTATTGGATACAGGGACTCCTTCATAACTTAAGCTCCCAAGCAAATCGGATGTGTGTTACATAAATCAGTGCCTTTGCAGGTAGGGTCACTACAGACCAATCAGGCCACATACCTGGTTTGATAAACTTACCTAGGGTAAGCTACATGGATGGCGATGTGAGGGTGGAGCAGTCTGTGATGCCACTGGAGCTAAAAAAGTGTTTGAAACCATTATTTCATTGCTTCATTGTGGTGTTTTATTTAAAGAATATTTATTATTTGAACATCTTCAGACAACCATCATACAGAAGATCTCAGTCGCAATTATGGTTCCAGTTTATTTTATAGGAAGTTGTTTAACAGAAATACATGGGGTATGTGTTAATAGTGCGTTAAGGAAGTGTTTTAATGTCAACTCCTTTTGAGATAGTCAGGAACACTGTAAGGTGATAAATGGGTGGGATATGAGGATACAGGAATTCAGGCAGCCCCATGCTCCCTCTTTCGCGTATCTCAGTAAGATGGATTACACCGTTGTAGAAGTGCTTCAGAGCTGCTCTTCTACTTTGTCATTTGCATTTTCGTTACAAGCTCAGACCTCGATACTTAGCTTGATGGATGCAAGGCCACTGCTAAGTTTTTCTATTAACTGAGTACTACATTATTGTTTTATCTAGTATGTAACATACATATGAAGTCATAAGTAAGTGTATGGTTGTTGAGTTTAACTGGTTCAATTATATATTTTAATAAGTAGGCCTTTTTTACTGCAAAGGGGTAAGAATTCTCCCTCTGATCTGCCACTGCACTTAAACAATGGCTTGATCATCAACAATTGCACATGAGTAGCTATCTGAATATCAATGGCAACAACAGGCTTCAAGTTAAACAACATATGGCTAAATGCCAGGCTGAATTTGGACTGAACACACTTCTTTCCACAGTCTTCAGTTTTTAGCTGAAGGTTTTAACCTTCCCCTTTTATAAATAAATGAACACACATCAGTTCTGAATTCTTTCCAACTGTCAGAAAATTACATATCTGTAAGTAGGAAATTACTTCAAGAGAAGAATAAACATAGGCAAGAATCTGAAACTAATTTATTGTATCATAATGTTAGCAGAAATGTGATTTGACTGAGATACCATTATTCCAAATTCTTTCACTAGGAGAAGAAATCACAGTATATGCTGAGTTGGAAGGGACTCACAGGGATCATCGAGTCCAACTCCTGGCCCTGCACAGCACCATCTCCAAGAGTCACACCACATGCCTGAGAGCATTGTCCAAACACTTCTTGAACTCTGTCAGGCTTGGTGCTGTGACCACTTCCCTGGGGAGCCTGTTCCAGTGCCCAACCACCCTCTGGGTGAAAAAACCTTTTCCTGATATCATTTTGATATGATAAGGAAACTGAATGATAACATTACAGTTAGTTTATTTTTTCTGAGAACTTTTATTACTGAGCTAATATAAAAATGTTGGTAAGTAAAATTCACTAAAGAACTGAGGTTAACACCTATTCACATTCTTTTCCTGGTTTTGAAAGACTAGATTACTCTTCCTGCTATTGAGAATTAAGGCAGGAATAATGTTAAGAATAGTCCATATGGCTAAGGATTTATATTGCCTCATAGCAGTTCTTTACTTACCCTGTGAGGTGTACAGGCAGGAGGATGGAATGTCATCTATTCCATTTTCTTATGGAAGATATCCCATAATACACTGAGGAAATAAAAATAAAATTCAGCAGCTTGAACACTTCCGAAATGTTCTCTCACCTCCACCTCCATTACCATCACCTCTTTGTCCCAATATAAGCTCTAGTTAGACTAAAAACTTCCCTGTTTAATAATGTATTCCTGTAATTCATTCACACTGATTTTGTGGATTTGAGTTTTCTTTAATTTATTATTTAAGCCTGGAATTTTTTCTTTTTTTTTTTTATTGGTATTTGTACTACAATAGTACATTTCTCTAGATCAGCTTTTGCACACGTATTTTTTTATTATATATACACTGTGTAATCTACCCTTATGGTTAGATTTATCTCAGGTGACATTTATTTTAATTTCTTTAGAAAAGAATTCTCCTTTTTCAAATTAATAGCATTAATCTGAAGAAAAAAAAAAAACTCATTACAAAGGAGAGGTGGGGCACTCACATCCAGCAATATATTTAGATAGTGTTTTAGCCTTCAAAGACTATACAGTATTAACTAACTAATTCTCCTTATTGCTTGCAGTGAGAAATCAGCATTACTTTGTGGTCTAAAACACAGAGAGCAGAAGGTTCCCATGACAGATTGGTCTGGGCAATACTTGACCTGTGCAGCATTTTCATGTAGGTCTAATTTAACTACCTTATTAGTTCACAGACAAAAGAAACAAAGAGATGCTCAGCACTCCTGAAAAATAACAAGCCTTAGGAGTCCTAAAGCAGGCATCCAAAAATGGTGTCGCACCACATAATTGATATAGTTGGAAAATTAACTCACTAAAAGCTTTGCTAAAGCTGGTACAGCAAAAAAGCTGAACATTAGGGACTGAGGGTGGCATCTGGCCCTGTGACCAGTGGGCAATACCCCCACTGGAAGTGAAGTCCTCCAGCAAGCCTTCTCAGAGGCTGGCGAGAGGAAGCGTAAGTTTGCCTTTCAACTTAGGTTATCAGTCTTCAAAGCCCTTTACCCTGTCACTCTCAGTAGTTCTGCCCGAGAAGAGGAGCAAATGTTACATCATGAAGCAGCAGTGCTTGCTTACCTCTGCAGTAACTACCTTCAAAAAGTCCGCTGTCAGTTCTCCATACAAGCCACCTTTATAAACAAAAACTATGGCCATCCTCAGGTGCCTTGTAGAGAACATATCTTCTTCAGCATTTATCCATAAAATGGATGAGGGATGAACCAACTTTGCAAATGAGTCTTGCCTCGCTGGAGCCAATGGAGTACAGCCACTGGCCTCAGCACAATCAGCTGGTCTTTAGCCTATGGAGGCACAGAAACTGGCAGCTGTTTCGGGGGAATGGCTGCTATTCACAATTCTTCCCTCACACTATCCTATGGATACAGTCTGAGGTGTTGTTGGTTTTCATTCAGTTTAAAAGTACTGTTGATCCCACTTGGAAGCATGGGTCCCCACGGTGCATGTCAGCCAGCAATTCTACCCGGGACAGGTATCTCAGTCCTGCAAGGTGCTGCGTACCCATGACTGCAGTGCAGAAAGTACCTATTCCTCTAGTTGCACAGCAAACATTTTCAAAAATGGACAAAAATTCCTTTGTAGACCTCAATCCACATGGACCTGCATCCTGAGTCAAAAAAAAAGATGGACTGATGCAGAAATGCTGTCTCCTGGGAACTAAATACTTAAGACATCATGTGTCTGAGAAATACCTGCATACAAAGCTGATCTGAAATTATTTAATTTTCTCTTCCACTTATGTTTTTCTTTTTCCTGTCTGCTAATACATAATTTAACCAATGAAGTGAATTTAAGCTACTTTTGCCGGGATGTGCAGTTAAACTGGTGCACAGCATCTGCACAAAACATTAGGCTTTGCTGAATATATTTATAAATGTTATTCTTTTTAAGGTATAGCTGTCAAATCCAAGCAGTTCATAAATAAATTATGATTCACGCATTCATTCCAGTACACAAAGCCTGTCACTGTTGTAGCAGTTATTGTGCGGAGAGGTTGTGATCCTTCACACACACAATCACAAAACAGGATTGTTAGGAGTTTTTCACCAGTTTTGCCCCAAGCAGGTAATTTAGTTTAGAGAGGTGACTGAGGATAGGGTTAGTAAACTCTAAAGCACCTGTGGTGAGATACAAGCATGACTGTACCTCCACAGCATGCGGGGAGAGGTCAGCACCTCTGGCTGTGGTCAAGGTCTGCCCAGAGTGGCTGTACTCATAATTCAGTGACCCAGAGGAAAATGCAGAGAGGAATGGTGAGACTTTAGCTGTCCCTTGGGCGCTTCACCCACAGCCACAGAGAAGCCTTGGTTTTGTCTCTTCCATTGTGATGGGTGGAGAAGAAGAGGTGGCAATGGGTGCACTCCTGCCCCTGAGCCAAGCAGCTGGTGGTTGGCCTCCAGGTGTGTTGCTGGGATGTGGTGGCCCTTGTCCCTGTGTGTCCTCCCTCCCCACAGAACACCAGACCAGCAAGCTGTGTCTTCTTTCCATTCTCCCATGGGAAGAGCATCATGCTATAGAGAGGACAAGAGAGCACAGAGGAGGGAGGATGACCTACACCTAGGAACTGGGGATCCCAGGAACATCGCGAGATTTTGCTTGATATGGCAAAATAGAAACAGTTGTGGGAGCAGAAAACAGAACGTGAGTTTCTTTGGGTGGCGGTTAGGACCCTTTGGCTTGAATTTCCTCATTCTGAGAGTTTGACCTCAGCTCTGGCATTTCTCAGTGAAAGCTGTCACTGTAGGCAGTTGTTCCAAAGGGCAGGAGTAAGACAGCCAGCAGTGTTTCTCCTCAGCTGCATTTTAGAAGAGAACTGTGGCTGCTCCTCTGTTTTTGAAGAACCCTATGTGTGCCACACGCTCCCAGGAAACAGGCTACACGGATTTCTTCAGAAGACTGTCTGGGAGCTGGAAGAACACACAATTCCCAATGTTAGTGGATTAAACATTTCAAGTCTGAGGCATCCTTGCTTGTCCAAGTCTAGCACCCTTCAGTGCACACCAATTTGAAGAGCACAAATTGTGTTTTTTCTGTATTCTAGTGACCTCTCCTCAACTGTGCAGGAGTTTCTAGGATCAAAATTTTTGATTTAGAAACCTGAGTTTTCTTAAGCATCATTTTAGGCTCCTAGTTCCTTTATTGGATTTGTAGGTTAATCATTTTATGACCTGACTTTCTCTGCATTAAGATGGGGATAATCTTGGGTACTTACCTCAGAGCTGGGATGTGAGGTTATGTTCCATATTGCATGGAAATACGTAACCATGCTCTGATGTTATAGAAGTTGCCAAAATCCATACTGATCAGATTAGGAAACAGAGCAACTTACTTACTAAAGCTGTATTAGCATTCTGTGCTATTGAGGGACTTTTTTATGATCCTTAGGGAGTTTCTCAGGTAAAGAAAAAATAATGGTATGTGTATTTTATACTACTGACTGGCATAGGGTTCTACAAACTGAGAATTTACCCTAAGCTAAGGCATGCTCTACCTGAAGGTAGATGAAGTGTCTTTTGATGCTTAAGGTTTTTACCTTTAAATATATTCACTAGTCACTAAGTAACTATAACTTTTGATCTTGATGCTATTTTTGATGCTTTCAAAATTATTGAAAACACAAATTGTCCTTTTGGACTAAGATTTCTGATAAATCCATGTTCAAATTCGTCCTCTGGTTTGCACTGGGATGACTCTTGATGCCATTTCATTGGCAGAGCTCCCTGGAGTGACTAATATTATCACGGTTATTATTTTTCTTTTTCAAAAGACTGTGGAGACCACAGCCATGTCAAAGATGCACTAATTTTTTTTTTAGCAGCATTGCTACATGGAAGTGTAGCAAAAATTACATTTTTTGGTTTACTACTATTTTTGTACTGCAAATCCTCCAGTTACCCAAAGGGAGCTGTAAGAAATGTTGCATGTACCTAGGAAATCTTAAATCAAATGCATGAATCAATATCCATTATTTTTCAAAGACATTTTTGGAAGCGAAATTCACTTCTGTAACTCATTTTATTAGTCTCTTAACTGCTTTAATATATTTTTTGCTTACTTTATTCATGTGAAAGGAAAGGGCAGCTAATGTCACTCAAGTCATATTTATATCACTTGAATCTACCTTCTTTGTCTCCAGGTATTGGTGTTTATTAAATGTATTATGTAGATGTAATACAAAAAGCTATTTCTAAGATAATATCTTTTCTATGTCCTGAGATATTTTTTGGTGCTGTCCAGGCTGAAGTTAGAGAGCTTTCAATATTATATGCTGTTGGTAGGATGAAGCCCTGATTCCTGATTTAAAAACCTAAATGTTTAATATTTGTCAACAGTAATGTTCTCAAGGCAAATACCTTCTTGCTGGGAAATGATGTTCTAAGTCTAAATATCATCATTTTCCAAGTGAGAAACCAATAATGACTTCTTAACAAAAGTAACAGTAAGATATTTATCTTAAATTGCATTGATGATTCAAGTTACTGCGTTTTGAAGTGCATTCACTTTTTTCTTTGCAGTGAAACATTAAGGGAAATATCTTACTTAGAGAATTATACTGCATTTGATTAACAGTGTAAATCCCCTTGTTGTGTGGGGCATGAAAAACAGTATTAAACATGACAGAGGTATTTTCAAGTCCTCTGCAAAATTGTAATTACCAGTTTGCATAGTTTGCCAGTGCTGTTCAAGAGGTCTCCTGTCTGCTGGCTTCTTGGTTTCTGCACAAAGATGTGCACAAGTCTGTCAAGGGTAAAAAATTGCAATAAGAACAAATGCTGAACCCATGCAGCAAAATCAAGGCATTTAGATAAGCAAGCAGGTAATCTACCATATGAAGGTTGTGAAATTATATTGAGTACATTTCTATGTAGTTATACAAATAGAATTTCCAAGATATAAACAAATTTAAGAAAAAGTATCATGGAAACAGAATATTTTATGAGATGGACACCAGTCTGTCCCTGAACTGTGACTCTACTATTTTTACAGTCTTTTAATGTCATTTGCATGTAGGGGAAAATCTGAGATAACAGTTAGGAAGACTTCTATTTGAGTTGACTCTCAATGTTCTTGTGGGCAATCTGCCATCCTGATCAGTTTCCCATCTACTCCATCCCCACCACCGACTGATATCCAGTCTCATCCATTTCCTTGGTACCTTTTCCTGATTTTCATTCCCAGTTTCGTTAGCCAGTCAGTCAAGTGTTACCTTCATTCTTGATCCAGTTTCAATCATCCTATTCCCTGACTGACTTTACCTGTTTGGCTTTCCTCCTTCATTTTTTTTTTAATTTGTCTGCTCTTGGCAATTACTTCCACAATGCAGATTCAGCTCTCATCTCTTCACACAACTGCTTCATTCTTGTAGTCCTTCACACTTCTGTGAGGCCAGAAGGGGAGGAATTGAGACCACAGGATAGTTGTTTCCTCTTTTTTTTTCTGATTTCCAGTGCTCCTCTGGTCCACAGCGTCACTCTGAGCCCACATGGAATCAGAACCCAGCACAAAGTGGATTGAGAGAAACTGGCTTAAAGCTTGGATTTGTGTCTCTCAGACATGGCTGAAGGCTGAAATCTGATATTTCACTGACTTATTCCACGGCCAGGCCTGGACGATTTTTCAAATGAAGAATGATTCCCTGGCACAAAGCACTAGAACCTTTCGAACAAGTGCAATAACCACTTTTTTTTTGTGGTTTAGTTTACCACATGCATGTATTTTTCCCTAGTCATCTTCACAGAAATAGTGAAATGTTTTTAGCTAAAAGCTTCTCCAAAATTCAGCAAGCGGCAGCCTTCCAGCCAAGAAAACTGTAGACCAAACTGAAGGTCTACATCTGAATGTGATGTCCAGTGGAAGGACATGTTTTCTAAGGCAGTGGAAGAAACAAAGCTGCGCAAAATGGGAAATAGCAATGGCTGACTGTGGTGACAGTGTGACATTTAAGTGGCTAAGATATGCAAAGGCCAGGAACACCCATCTTTCTAGAATTAGATCCTAAACCAGTGGAACTATGGGTGTAGTAGACTCCTGTTGATTCACATCTGATGAACCTGTTTTTCCCCCTTTAAATCTCCCAAAGCATCAACTTAGGAGGAAACATCTCCTTTATTATTCTAAAAAATCATACAAGAGCCATCTACACTTAAAAAAAAAAAAAAAGGAGAATTTAATTATGCAGAAAAATGAACTTTTTTTTATACTGGAAAAAGAACTTGATCATATAATGAAAGAGACAGAATAGGCTGTTACAAATTAACATTTGGATGTATCAAACTCCTGCTACTTTCAGAACGTATTACAAATTTGATGGACAATCCAGTTCTGGAAGTTTGGTAAGTCTGTTATAAAGGACAGGCTGAACAACAAAGAAGTTCTGATTTGCCATTAATGACAGATTGTTGATGCTGGTGCACAGTGCCCTGAAAATCTCGCTATTGCAAGATCATTTTTTTTTATTCTAAATGAGACAAACACCCTTGCACCAACAATCAGTGGAGCATCTCTGCAGGGATCAGCTCCTCATGTCGTTAATTTAGTAGCAGAGCAGCATCTCTGAATTCATCAAGATTTTCTTCTAAGTGGAGGCCAGTATTGCAGAAAAAATAGACACAGACAGAGGCAGCTGCAGAGAGAGAGATAGACTGCCAGGGCAAATGTACTCTAGACATTGTCAGTAATATTTTGGGATAGGAAAAATACCACTAAATTGAAAAACAGTTAAAAAGAGGGAAGGAGAAGAGAAAGATGGAAAAGAGAGGTGGGTCATGAAAGACTTAATTGGGAGCAGTCACATTCCTGAAAGTCCATATAAATTGTTATAGCATAGACATTTATGCATTAATTTTACATCATCAAAAATCAAAGTGCTTCTATTATGCAAATCTGAGCAAAGCTACTTAAAACACAGGTCACTTCACTGCGATCAGTGTCTCTTCTTCTAGTTTTATTGTAGCATCAATTGTAATAAAAGTATCCCATCAGCAGATGTTCCCTCTCAGCCAATTTAATCAATTCTGAATAATATACTAATTTCTTTGCGCCATCAGCATGGTTTCCAAGAAGAGGCTGTCATTCTTTATCTTCCTTTTTTTTTCTTGTTAATTTTATACATCTTCTGGTTAGCATACTCAATAATATTTGTAATCTATGCCCAACCATGATAGATTTTAGCAATACGCTGTTGAGAGGTGTCATTATTTTCATTATGGAGGCAATCAAATATTTGCATATATGCATAAAGTCATGGCAGGATACAATAGTAGAAGTATAAATCTGGTAATTAGTAGTAAGAACTGCATAGATTGTTTGGGTAAAGATCACATAGAAAGATCTGACAGCCACGGACTGTCAGATGCATGTCATCTGGAAGGGTTTGATTCTGTCATTTCATTAATCTTGAGTAGCTAATATGTTGTCCCTTAGGCCACCTCTTTGCCCAGTACTCCCTCACCTTCCTGATAGCCCTCCACTGGACCTTCACCTGTTCCTCCATGCCTCTGTGTCCCTTTTAGACTGGGGGACCCAAGACTGAATGGAGTACCTCAGGTGCAGCTCCACAGCACCAAGCACCTTCCATCAGTTGTGAACCCAACCCCTCGTCCTGATTCACGCACACCTCTGCTTCCTTTCTCTGTCTTCCAAACCTGGACCATTTAAAAGAAAGATTGAAGAAATAGCAAAAAAAAAAACCAAAAAACCAAAAACAAACCCAAACTCTTCCTTGTGAGAGTTTTGGAGCCAACCTACACGGGCTGAATTTATTTCTGCAAATTTATTTTTTTAAAAAGTCACTTCCCCGGTGTCCATTCCTATTTTGGATCTTACACTTCATCCTTCAGCACTGACAGTTGTGGGTTTAGGAACCCATCATCTAAAACCTCTCTTGGGCATTTGTACTTTTTTCGGACTGTGGAGAAGACTAACAGAAAATTATCCTATGTCTTTCAATGCTGTAAAAATAGATTTTCACACTAGCCCCAGTTTCTAGATTTGGTGACCTGCCAAAAGATACTTCTTCTAGTCATCCTGCTGCCCACTTGTTAGCAGATACCACCAAGTAAAAAGATGAGTTTTACAGAATCTGCTTTGTATCGACGCAGCTGATGAGGGAGTTGCTGTCATTTTTTCTTACTCTGTGCAGTGCTTTCAAAGTCCTTCAAAACCTGAAGACATTATTTTTGAATCAAAGGATTTCTCCAAAGATAAACATGCCTTTGATAGGCTTCCTGAGTAGGGAGACTATCTTAAATTAAATTAGGGATTACATTTCTCTAAACCCAGAAATATAGTCCTTTGTAATATCTCATGATTAAACACAGCCCCTTGCTCCCACATATACCCCACTGAGTAGACTTAAAATTGCATAAAAACATTTTCGTCTCTATAGTCGTTGTTATGAAAAAGGGGAATTAAACCATACAACATAAAGTATTGGAGTAACACAGTTTCCATTATCACACCTCCTTGGGTTTAAAGCAAAATCTTCCACATTTATGAGTTATGTCGACAGGCAAATTCCAATATCAAACAGTTTTAAATGAAAACTCAGACGTTGTTTACTAGGAGCTTGTTTTGTTCAGGCATTCAAATTTAAAATACTGTTGTTAATTAACACCATTATGTGTGTCCCATTGTATTATTGCAAGGATTGGAATTCTTCCTTTGTAAGTAATCTACTTACATATGTCATTTGCAATTCTGTACAGAAAGCAAACTTTATAAAGAAAATGCCTTTATTCAGACTGATGAGACAATCTTATTTTAAAATGTCCCACAAAATTAAAATTCCATTCAAAACCCAGAAGTAAATTGGATTTTCCAGACTGTCTCCTTTCATTGTCTTTTGCATTTTGACATTTAGTTGGTAGTCATGGCAGCCAGTAAGAATGATTGTGTAGCATAAAGATGCATTTACACATATTTGGCTTTGGGTTAAGTACATTAAATACATGGGAATTGTCAGAATCAACCAGTAAACTTAAAAAAATAAAGCCTTATATACATATATATATACATACACACATATACTTTTTTCTGTATAGACATACATATAAACTGACTAATGAATGCTTCTATGTGTTTGATTTTTCAGACCCTATAAAATGGGTTTTCTGGTCTATATGAAATGATTAGTTTTGAGAGATACTATCTACAGCCTTCACAGCAGCATATTTTCTCTTAAATGCATTCTCCTGATATTTATGGTGTGAAAACAATTGCAACAGGTTTTGCACTCAGTGCGATGGCTCAATAAGCAAGGAATGCATTTAATTGCTGGAATGCAAAGATTGAGAGTCCAACCCTACAAAAAATCATAATTGCATTTTTATCATTTCATACAAACGCAAATTTCTACTTAGCTGATTGCCCTGCTTCTCTTTTTTTCTTTTTGTCTAGGGAAAAAAAAAAGAGAAAAAAAGGCACCTTGCAAGTTATTTTGCTTATTGTTCTGAGCCTCAAGTTACAACTAAATAATATTTTGGCCTTCATCAGGTCAAAGCACAATTAGGAAAATACTGGAAGATGTGAAAGGTGTCTGTACTTTGGAATGGCACAGGTTAATGAAGGTTGTGTTTACAACCCTTATGTGAGTCATAAAAATGTCATATTTTATATCAGACTTACAGTTCTGTTAAAACCATGTGCATATCTGAGCCAGAAAAATCACAAGAACCAGCCTGTCTGTTAGTGGAAGCTGTCCTGTAGCAATCCATCTCTGTTCCTTTGATCAAGGTACTCCACATCAGCTGAGTGATGGAAACAGAATAAGTTGGATTCCTTACCCGTTCTTTCTTAATTGCTTGCTTTTTCTGAACCATTTTGGGCCGTTCCTTTCCTTGATGCCATATCAATGGCTTGCTTTCAAAACATGTGGGTAGTTCTGCTAAAATTTGCTTTCTGGAGAAGCTCAGTATGAACAATTTGACTGTAATCTCAGCACGGAGATGAGGGGGTGGATTTCATAATGTGAGATCAGCTACAAGTCCAGAAAGGATCTGCTGTGTCCAGGTGAAAAAAACCAGTAGCAGAGCTCCTATTTCCATCGCGAAGACTGGCAATATGCAAGGTTATGTCATTAGTCTCCAAGCATGATAAAAAACAGAGGGCTTGGAATAAAGTGACACCCAGTGTCAAGTGTCAGTGGGTAATGCATGGCCAGGTGATGCACGACCAGGAAGAGTTTGTCAAGCCTACGTAAAGGTATAAGGGTGATGCAAATTTAAGGCAGTGGAAGCCTCTGAAGACATCACCAGGAGAAACTGAACAAATGTCACTGTTCCAAACATGCATGGCTGACGGTAAGATTCAGATAAATAAAAGTAATACTGGCAGCCAGCTCTCTCACATGCTGCTCTAGTAACCCAGTCTTACTGTGCTGGAACAGAATCCGTAGCATGATTCATACCTTGGGAAGATGCTGTTCGATCATAGTAGGCTGCGTGACTAAACCGTTGCCATTCTGTTTCATCACATTTGATTTGCATCCTCCCTCAAGGGACTGTTTCACCAGCCAGCACCTGTATTGCCTGCAGCACTCACAAAGAGATAGCCTGTGCCGACAGAGGTGTCACTTATACAGAATTCAGGAGAGCTCTGTTCCCCAAGAAGCTTTCCTACAGAACAGGTCTGTGACCTGAGGCTTTTTTTTCCACCTCTGGGTCATTTTTTCCCCAACATCCCTTGACTCTCTTTCTCACACCATAAGCTCTTTGGCATGGGGTGTTTGCATCTGACACATTTTTACAGAAAGTAGCACAGATCTCAGCTGGGCCCCCGCATAATCCCACAATGCCATGATGAGATGACCTTAAGAGCTTACTGGGAGGTAACAGCCACCCCTGATAGCCTAGTCCTGGGCGTTCTGCCGGATTCTCTGCGTGAGGCACCAGAGAAGATTGGAGTGCTCAACACAAGGACTTGAAATTCCACTTCCCACCAGTGCTCAGTTCAGCACCAAGCTGCAGACACGCTGCTGCTGTGGTGGCTGAAGCCTGCATGCTGCTGAGGAAAAGTGGGCTGCTTGCAGGCTTGGCAGCTTCCAATCTGTAGTTCAGTTCTCCCCACTCCACTCTTAGAAAGGCACTGAAGAAGTTCCAGCTCCTTTGCAAGTCCTTCCCTGGTGCTTCAGCCTCCAGCGTGGCCCCAGAACCAAGCCAAGCACCACAGCTTTGTACCCAGGAAACAGCCGGGCTCAGGGAGGTCCTGACCGCTACATGTCCACTTCTGAGAGAAGGATCAGCAGTCTGGGGTTGTCCTATTGCAGGGAAGTCCAGAAGCAAACTCCACTAGGCTGATGTTATGGAAGGCTCGTAGAGTTGGTAGCCCCAGTCCCAGGAATGCTGAGACAAGATAACCTACATACAGCAAGGCTGGGGTGTTTGTGTTGTGGAGAGTCTGTAAAAAGCCTTCTGCTTCCCTGGCCTTCAGATATGTGCATCAGGAGTCCTGAAAACCCTGCTTTTGTAACCTGCATGGAGACTGAGATCATGGTTCAGTGGTGCTTACCAGGAGGGATCTTCAAAGCCATGTTAATGGAAACTTTGGAGTGAAATATCTGGCTTTTTAACCCATTTTATATGTAACCTGTCTCAGAAGTGTAAAAGAGTTTAATGGCTTTGTGTTCTGGTGAAAGGGTACGTCACAACCCTTCAGGCATACAGCACAAAGGAAATACATTACACACCATGAACAGTAAATCATGGGAGGAAAATGCACCCATTCAAAAACTCCAGAGCTCAAGGTTTTGTTTCTTAAATCATTCGTATAAGACTCTAAGTCATAGACCAGGGGATAGGGATTTTTCTTGAGAACAGGAAAATTAGAGATAGAATCAGACCCAGAATGATACATGAAGAATCCTTACTACTACTCTAACAGGAGTCCTAAGCTAAAAGTAAAACAAATTTTTCTGTAAGACGTGACAGAGCCAAGCTTGCTACAATGCCGATCAAAAGAAACTGTTTGCCCCAGATGCAGGTATATAACAAAACCAACAACTGTTCTCAAGCAGGTAAGGTGAGCCAAATAAGGAAGATTATTTCCTCCTGGTCTTGCTGCTTTCCTCCTGGTGCTTGCTGAAAGCCTATTCGCTTTTTCCATCCAGTCTACCTTCAGGAAAATTACTTCAGTTCAAATCATCCCATAGCTGAATTTCCACAGTCTTTTTTGCTTCCAATGTGTACAGGAGACAGCAGATAGCAGAATGGTTCCTGGCTGGGGCTGCCTTAAAAATTTTAGAACTTTTGATGTTTCCATGACTCCCATGCTTGCATGATAATCAGAAACTGTCTGTGTCTCCAGTGGCCTCTTATGAAGGTAGGTGTAAGTTCAGCATCTTAAACATCAGTATCCTGCCAAATCGTCTGAATAACAGGGTTTGAACTTTTGACTGCACAAAAATTAGACAGTTATGTTCAGTTAACTGGCAGGAAATGAAGCTGTCTTAGGACTGCTGTAGCCCTTAAGTTCATTCTTCACTCTTCATCCTCCCCATTGTTTTCAAAGTCTGTTTTAGTAACTTACATCCACAGAGAAAGCTCTGTGGAAAGAAAACTGGGGGAAGGCAGATGGGATGTGGAGGTACAGAGGAAAATATGGGGAAGGGATGCCTGGTAAAGGCAAAACAGACCCTAAAGAAGGTTGTCTTTTCCCCATTGTGGAAAAAAAAAAATCTCTGGAATTTTTGTTTTCACCTGGGTTGAAGTTCTCTTAAGTACAAATGAATTTCAGGAGGGCCACAGTCCTGTGTATTAGTACTGGCTCCTTTGCCTCCCCTCAGTCCCAGAGGACTTTTGGAACTGAACTACCAAGGGCTTCTCTATGCCAGCATAATGCATGGGCTCTGCAAAGGGATGGCTCAGAAGAGAGTGCAGCATCTGGCTCTGCCACTGCTACAGACCAGTTTCTGCAGAGCTGAAGCAGGAGGAGCTAGCCCATGGCTTTCTTGTCTTATCTTCCCGTGTTTCCATCAGCATGCGGTGTGGGGAGTCTGTGGGGCCCTGAGTGCACCAACAGGCTCTGAACAGGCACATGTCTGCTGTATTCCTTCCACACTACAAGGAAACGTATGTATTTTCATTTCAGTGAGCAGAAAGCACAATATGACTATGACAAAGCATCTGCATCAGTGTTTGTTTTGAGTAACCATGACAAAGTTGTTGTTTTCTCAAATTCAGAAGACCCCTTACATCAAAATCTCATTTTGGAAATGGGCTTGCATTAGCTTGACAAAGAAGTCCCAATAACTCATGTCACAGATTACTGTAATATTCAGGGTTCAATAAATGGGTTTTCTCATTGTTTCACCAGTGAAAATTACATACATTGAAATAATACAAAATAGTAATTTTACATCTTAACATTCTGGCATCATTAAGTGAACAAAGACATTTGACTCTAACCACGCACAGTAAGTAAAAACCACAGAAACGGTACCTGAAGTAGTCCAAAAAGCCATAGTCGTGATCAGTGATAGATTAGGTTGTAAAATTAGGGGCAATTTTTAGTGAGACTTGTGCCACTCTCCAATCTGCATGTTTGCGTGCGTTTGTATCTCTGCACTATAGGTTCAAGGAAACCATTACAGGACAGTCTTTCCATAAGCAAACAGCTTCTTGTCTATTCCGTGGGATTGGTTTTCCAGCCAGATCCTGTGCTGTCACCTGAATTATGCTGTGGAAGTGGTATGCACGGCCTTGCACTCGAGGACAGGGTTCATTGGGACAAACTGACACAGTCTTAATAAGAAGCTGAAGGTCAGATCTGTTGCTTGTATGGGGTTTTTTGAAGAACTGATGCTACAGTGATCCCTGATTTCACGGCCACTCTGTGCTTTTATGGGTGACACTAATGCTTGATTCCATCCCAAACCATTTTAAAGAATTTTGTTAAAAGGGTCTCATGCTGGAGAGAATAAAATTGATGATACTTCTTCCAGGAACATTCATGAGGGTTGCAGAAATTAATGCCTAAAACTATTTTTTCAAACTCCTAGTTGCCACAAAAGCAGATTACAGCTGTCCCAAGTTCTTCCTTTCTTGTTTTGTGGTCATATTGTAGGAAATTCTAGAGTCACGGTTGACAGAGGAAACTCACCGATCACTCCTTTTTTTCTGTCTTTGATGTTTCTTGTTACTTTTTCACAGCACCTGCTTACTCTATTGCCTAGATATAAAAATATCAAAAAATTCAGGGACAGGGGACATGACCAAAACTCTGTTCTCATCTCGATCTTAAACTGCATTGCAGTATATTAAGAGTGCAATTTTAAAGACTTGGCCACCAAAGAATGGCCCCAGGTGAGTGGGAGTCCTGTGCCACCTTTCCCCACAGTGAAGCAGGTGAGCACTGTAGGGCATTAAAGAGTCTCTAAGCTGTAAAGCAACTTTATTTTTGTTGGGGAAACTGGAAAAGCACATATACATTGGTTTGTGAGATGGACTCAACCTAATGCTCTGGTGAGCAGTGTTTTGCGTTCAGAAAGTAACAAAATAAGCCCCACCTATGTGAACCACCAAAATGAGATGTCACTCATGGCTGAGCATAAGGGATGGATAAGACATATTTACTGCAGGGGCTTTTGCTTTCATTCCCTCCATCACTGGTGACTCCATAAGCCTATAAACATCCTTAGGCTTCCTGGCAGTGAAGATAGATTTGCTGGTCCTAAGACAACCTAATTCATTTAACTTAAGACATCTGAATGGAACCATCGTTCTCTGGTAGCGCTGTCCCTTGACTGAAAAGTAAGCTTTCATGATTGCTGCAAAATAGCTGTTGTAAATAATGGCCAGCATTAATTAAAGTGAATCCCAGGCTGATAGATCTCAGACATGCCAAAAAGTAAATGATACCTAGAATCCGTATTACTCGTGCCCCATCTTGAGTTTTAATTCTCCCAGTCCCATGTGCTTGTCCCAGTACTAGCCCACCACTTTAGCAGCACTCATCATGTAACTACCTTCAAATACCTCACCAGCTATGGGGAAACAACACAGTTGGGATTATATAACGTCATCTCGTTTGGCAGAAAAGGATGCAGCACATTACTAAAATGGATTAGTAAAAAAAAAATTTTTAAATTACTGCCAACAGAGTGTGGCTGTTGGTGTTCCCAAAATTATGTAACTTAAAGCATTGTCTTGACAAACCAAAAGCTCTAGTACCCCAAAGGGAGCATTAACAAAATGACATTTGTAACAAACCACATTGTCAATAGCATCCATCAGAAATCCATATGAAGGACGGGTGTGCTAGGTCTTCACTACCTGTGTTTCATGCTCAATCATGCATCTTAATGCTTCAGTCTCTTCCAGAGGAGAAAACTAAGCAGGATTTCAGTTCAGTCTCAGAAAGGCAACTGTCACATAGGTTCCTGGCAAGGGAGCACAGGGCTGAGCTGTGTTATGGGTTGCACATTCTGACCATGGGCAATGTTTCCTTTTCCTTCCAGGTGTGCAGAACTTCGAGAAATAGTTGGCAAGTGGTACTTGAAATGTCAAAATACAGTAACATTATACATTAATGTATGTAATGTACACATATAAATGTATGTGGTTAATATCTATACATATTAATATATGTATAAAATACATTTCTTATATGTGGGGTGGATTCAGTAAGGCAAAAAGAATCAACACATTTGCTTTCATCAGATGTTAATTATAAGTAACATTTACACTTTTCTCTCTCCGTTCATGTGTTAAAAATAGTCTTGCTTATGAATAATGGTCTCTGCTGTGACACAGCAATCTGTCTGAGCTGTGCTTTGCCAAGGAACAAAATGTGACCCAAATTGCCCATGGCCTGTCAGTCAGGACAGATTTTCATTTTACAGTGTAAACTGTAAAAAATTCCTTATAGCTATTGGATAACAGATGAGAACAGACAGGAAGGGTTTAGCAGTGCTTTCCTTAACCCTGCTATTTCTCCCAGCAGTAAATAAGTGGTCGCTGACTTCTAATGGCAGCCATAGCACTCTGCCTTAGCAGCTTCATTCATTGGGCAAGTGAGCTGCAGGACTGGCAATGGACTACTTTTCTGCAGAAGAATATAGGATGTATCTGAATAAATATAGTATTTGAGACCAGTAGAGCGTTTTCAAAGAGGATCATCAAAACACCCCAGCTGACCACGCTTTGGTTCACACATCAGAGCAATCTTCAGCACAAACTGGTTTAGTTGATAGGTATTGAAACTGGAAGGTGTGTATTAGCAGTGTATCTGCTATGCCCCAGGCTCTAATGGTTGTTCAGGCCATGGGTCCAGACTAGACTAAAGAAAAGATCCCCAAAATTATGCAACATGGGCATGAAATCCTTAGAATTGTTTCCCTCCAGAGATCCAGTCCTGCTGTCCTTCCCTTCTTGCTCATGCAGTTGTAGAACTGGAGCCCTTAAAAGACCCCTGAAGATCTTACCTGGACCAGCAAGTAGAGCCCACAAAGGAAGGGCATGGATATTCACCCAAGAGAGGGTGAACATTTCATAGTTTCTAAATACAGCTGTTGAAAATAATGGCAGAAGTTTGAGAAAAGGGTGAGGTTGGCTTAAAACAATAATATTAAGGTACACTTGGGACTTGCTCAGAAAGAAAATAATGCATTCTTGAGTCTCAATGCCATCTGAGTTCATTCTTTTCTGAAGCTGTCAAAGATTTAGGGGCATTTGATAGTATTTCTAAGGCTTTCTCTGCAACTCTGAATATGAGGAGTTTAGTCTTAAAAAGTAGATGAGGTTCTGGAATAATCACACAGTTTCAGAATTTAAGAAGACCTATGAATACTAGTATATTCACAGCAAAACTACAAGAAGTGCTAATACTGAATTCTCTTCTGATTTTATCAAAAATCTGTCTTCTTAATGCGTATAAATGTTTAGATCTTGCTGCATGTAGATAAAAAGGTTCTGTTGCCATCTTTTGTCAACATTGTTCTTTCCTAGCAATTTCGCTATCAAAGCTTTTGTAGTATTAGCATTACCATCATTTACTCTCCTTCATTTAGCTTGCACCGTTAAGGGAATGATGTGTAGCCTACATGACTGCACAGGGAGGGATATAATTAGCAAGCCAGTGGAAACACATCTGGAAAATAAACTTCGTTGCAATCACTGCTTGTCTTCAAGGGTTTTGAAAAGCTCCACTATGAAAGAGGTAATTTTTGTGCCTGTTTCAGGTTAGGCAAGAGGTCCTGTGCAGATTGCACAAATGCTCTGCTCTTGGTTGTCTGGTCTATGTGTGCTGCTTTCTTCACAGAAAAACTTCCTTTTTGAGATAACGGACTTCCATGGCTAAAACACTAATCCTTGGGATTTGGGAAAGTATGGTTACCTCCCTGTCTAACATCTGTGACGTGGGCCAGCCACTGTAATCAGACCACCAACTGGGCTAACATTACTGCTTTCAGCTTTTCTAAAGTGTTTTAAGGAAATGTTTAAGTAGAGGAGAGCTGAACAAAGCAGGGCTCCTGCAACTCAGAGCTGAGCCTGATCAAGGGGGACATGTCATCACAATGTTGATGATGGACACCAGAGGAGGTGTGTGCCTTTTCAGGTCCTTTGACACCCTTAACCCTTAGGTCTGCAACAGAAAAACCAGTGTTTGCCACTATGGCAGGTTGTTTGGTTCCCAGAGCTGCAGAAGCCTCCAGAACTTCTGTGAGTATTCAAGCCAAGTTCCAGCTATGGCTAAAGGACTCTCTAGGGCAACTGGAGACTAAATCAATACCACAAAAGAAAGAAAATGTAATTCTTGTAAAGGATGGAAATACATCCTAATTCTGCAAGTGGCCAGAAAGAACTAAGACAATGATTTTTCCAGCATGTTTTCAGTGCTGCTATTGCACTGAAGGAGAGTTGAGCATGTTCTTATCTTTCTCCTGCTGTGCTTTGCAGATGGCAAGCTGGGAAAACAAACACCTTTCTGTAGTCATTTTAAATGCTGTTATGAAACAAAACATATTCAATGTCAAGCAAAGATAAAAAATATTAACAAAGGCTCCAAAAGGCAAGATTCCTAGGATGCTGCTTTGTATGCTTTTCTCTAAAAAGATATTTCAAGGTATACATTTTAGCAGTGATTCAGCAGATCTTGTACAAGATTGTGCTTGTATCATCAGTGGCCATATCTTTAACACACAACGCAGTGTCCACTTTGTCTGTTTAGCACCTGCCAGGGTTTGATGTGCACCCACTCCACAGCCTTGCTGCTGGGAAGGATGCAATTCCAGTGGTATGGGCAGCTTGCTGGGCAAGCCCTCCTCAAAGGAAAATCTGGAAAACCACACCTGTGTGCTTGTTGGATGGAGGTCTAAGTGAACAATTCATTATGTTTATCATTATTCATAATTAAACAGACATCAGTTGGACATGATTTTTCTCTTCAGAAGATTTTTGAGTTATTCTGTGTGAGTTGGTACTTCAGTTTCAAACCAAAATCTTGTCAAGACCAAGCTTTCATGACAGCCTAAGTTCACAGAAAGCAAAGTCTGCAGTACATTCTTAAATTCAAATGCTGTCTTTTACCAATGGTTTCTGAAAAGCTATGTCTCCTTTAGGTGAGTTATTCAAGGTACATGATTAGAGGCCCTTGTGCAAAGTTTAATTAAATTAAATTCTTTTCTGGCAGCTAGAAATTTCTTCTTGAACCATGGATTATTCAAATACCACCATACCTAGCAGCACCCAAAGACTCTCAAGCCCTCATCAGTCTCAGATTTCTTTCTGAGTAGGAAAAGCAAAATCAAAAACCACAGGAGCATCCATGAGAAAGGTTGATTGAGAATTTCATATGTATCCCCAGTTTGAAGATCGAAGGACCATTTGATTTTCATTTAGCAACAACAAGGGTTAATTTGGTCTAATCTGTTAAGTACAATACTTTCAGTCACACATATTTTAAGCCACGTTTTCACATGCTGGCAGCAAATGAGTGTCTGCCTCTGTAGATATGATATTGATAATAGTAGGGATTTGTGTGTGCCAAGATGAATTTTGAAGCACCCTGCCTTAACCATCCCTGTGTTGTGGAGCATGGGCAGTGGGCAGGGAATTGCCCCAGGACCCAGGAGAGCCAGCTCTAGTCTGGGCTCTGTCATTGGCTTGCCAAGTGACCAAGTACAAGACTGTTTTCTTACCTACGAGCAATTAGGAAGGGTGAACACAGAAAACTGCATAATGATTAGGTATTGGTATCACCATTTTTAGACCAGTTCCTCCTCAATTCATGTCTGGGGCCTACATGCATTACAAAGACAGCAAAGTCATCATAAAGGTAAATTACAAGGGTATTAATTGCATCAGCTAATATAGACTAGACCTGAGTGTGAAAGCAACATGTTTTGGCCAGTAAGTGGGGAAAGAAAAGCTTTGTTTCAGGTAGTTAAGCATATTAAGGACATTATGCAAATGATTTGATAAATGTATCCTCATTTCTGGTTTTATTTTTAATTTTCTGGATGACATTTTCATTTGTAAGATAATATCTTTAGCATCTGCCTATGGCAATATATGGCCAGCTTTTCATAGCCGTTCTCAATTGCATTTGGATACGTCAGAGAAATTGTAAGAGCTTCATGTCTCTCCACCGGACAGGGGAGAGTGGAGTCATGGCACTCTTCCAATGCTAAATGCATTTCCTGGTAGCGAGATTCACTTTCTATAAACCAGAGAGGACTGTCTGCATTATGCCCAAGGCTGAGGTCATGTAGAGGACCAGAAGCCATCTCTGCAGTTCTGAGGATCTCATTTGTGGTTTGATAAAGGCTCAATGTTGAGGTGAAATAGTTGAAAGTAAATATTCTGGAGATATCTGCCAGGTGGGTGATAGAGTAGGTTTTCTGGCCCCCGGCCACTCATCTCAGCTAGAGATTCACTAAGGAGGAGCTGTGGAAGTGAAGCATGCTAACAAGATCTCTCCTTTCAGCTTACAAGGAAAAGATGAAGGAGCTGTCCATGCTCTCGCTGATCTGCTCCTGTTTTTACCCAGAACCTCGCAACATGAACATCTATAAATATGATGGTGAGTGATGTTTACTGGAAATCATCCTGCAGGTCAGAAAATGTTCTAGTGCTGGGAAACTACTCAATTCACCTCCACAGTGTTAGCTGGTGAATATTTTGCTGGTTTAATGATTTAATTGTTATTAAATTTGGTTTGGGCTATTACTTTCTACAGATTGTGCAGTAACCCTGATGCTGGATATTGTTCCTAATAGAACTAACTAAATTTTTAACATTAGCCCTCTCATAGTGAGCTGTTCTTTCCCTGCTCCCCATTTGAGAATTACAGCCCTTCATAGCTGACATAATTACCGAGAGAATGAAGAAAAGATGAAAGCTTGCTTAAAAAATTAAATAATTAAATAACTTGGGCACTGCTTGCCGGAGGTGTGAAATGGCACAGAACCCCAATAAGCTTCCAAAATTGCTGTAAATTTTTATCTTTATGAGATTAAGGTGTAATTAAGCTATTACAGATAAAATGGAATGTACTCCCGAGAACAGTTTTCAGCCCATAATCTGCCGTTGCGTTTAAAATGCCCAAGGCAAAGATGCTAAATCATTTGTCTGTTCTGATCCTACTCTGATATCAATGTTGCTTCTCTCCTCAATACTGCTGGTGTATTAAAGGACTTACAATTTCCCACCTTATTGTGCAGACATGGAAGTGAAACAAATCAACAAACGTGCCTCAGGCCAGGCCTTTGAACTGATCCTTAAGCCGCCGTCTCCAATCTCAGAAGCACCGCGAACTTTAGCTTCTCCAAAGAAAAAAGAACTCTCTCTTGAGGAGATCCAGAAAAAGCTGGAGGCTGCAGAGGAGAGGAGAAAGGTATTTAAAAAAAAAAATGCTCATAATTAGACATGATTTAGTGACAGAATAGCAGTCAAGTTTCCTGTCCATTTATGTGTTCACCATTGGCTCATGGTAGCCTGCATGGNTCCAAAGAAAAAAGAACTCTCTCTTGAGGAGATCCAGAAAAAGCTGGAGGCTGCAGAGGAGAGGAGAAAGGTATTTAAAAAAAAAAAAATGCTCATAATTAGACATGATTTAGTGACAGAATAGCAGTCAAGTTTCCATTTATTGTCCATTTATGTGTTCACCATTGGCTCATGGTAGCCTGCATGGACAAAAATCATCAATATGTTTCTAGAAATGAATGAGTTTATTTTCTTTCAGCAGCTTTCAAACAAGACTCACTGGTTTCAATGCTGGGGAAGTATGCATCACAAAATAGAGATAGCTTCAGACAGGGGCCAGGTGGGCTCAAATGCCCTTGCTTACTGTGTGAATGTAACTAAGTGGTTCATTCAAGGCATCTGTAATAGTTGCTCAAAACCAGTGCAATTCTTGTGTCTGAGTTTAAGAGATAGATCTGCAATTCAAACAGATGCTCTCTGGGCTACCAGACCTTGACCCCTCGTAGTGTCCATGAGAATTATTCACAGGGTCTGCATGAGGCAGCTATAATGTCTTATTTATGCAGTATAGAGGAGCACCGGCCCTGAACAGAGTGAGTTTGGGATCATTCACACACACTTGAATGAAGACATTAGCATAGCGCAGCTACTAAGAGGCATTTCTGGCAGTTTCAGTAGTGATGGATGTTGGCCTGGTAGGGTTTTCCACAGACTAAGTCTTCCCTACTTTATGATCCTACCAATAATGGTAAAGCTCTGTTTCATAATCACTACGTTTGTCACATAGCATTTGGAAGAGTTGTTACACATTTTTCACAAAGCTTGGCACAAAGGCAGCTGGAAGTACCCATTTACTGTTTATTTGGCTTTCATCATGACTGATGTGTTGAAGAGGTCTTCATTTTCTCTAAGTCAGAGCTAAATCAGGTTGCTTTTTCTTTTTTCTTTTTCCAAAGAGAAAAATAATAACTCCAGATCAGATAAGTCAGAGTATGACAATGACACACTCACCATAGCCAGCCTGAATTGCCAGTCTGGAAATTAGCAGTGTCCTGTATAGGCACAGCATTTTTGCTGTGTTGCACCACTTCAGGAAAGTCACGACTGGCTGCAATGACCACTGAAAAATCAAAATTGGTAATATATTGTCCAGGTTAATTCATGTTTCTTTTTGCTGACACACAAAAGGAGAGCCACAGAAGTTTTAGGAGCTTAGGACTTTCTGTGTTCTTCACCCAGGAGATCAATGGTTTTTTTGTGGCAAATCATCTTGTACAGTTAAATAGGCATTAGAAACCCCTTCTACCTGCCCATGGAGTCCCTGGTAGAGGGTTTCTGAAAATGAAACAATCTTATATGTGTCTAAGCCTTTTATTTATCTTTTAAACAATGTGATTTCTTGCTAAAACTGCTGTTAACAGAACTTTTCCAGATGTCATCAAAAATGTATACAGAAGTTGAGGGACAGCATCTATGCCACAGATAGCACGTGGATCAGATCCAGGAAAAGCAACTCCATTCTCTTTCACTCCTGTCAGACCAGATAAGGGTCACTGCCAAGAACCCCAAGGGAATGATTACACTGGTGTGTGGTTTGATATGTGCCTGCTGAAGTCAGTAGGACTGGATTACTGACAGGTCTTTAAAACCTGGCGCTCAGTTTGGATTTGCAGTGAAACCTGACCCTTCCGGACCTCACTAATTTGAACAACTCATCTAGAGGAGAACCGCAGTGCTGCTACTTTTGTCATTTTTGCTGGCTTGCTTACAAAGACTCTGTGGTTCTAGTACACACTCATTAGCGCTATCTCTTCTTTCAAAGAAATATTTCTGCCAGAGTATTCATTTCAGTAAGAGGACATGACTGTTTATCAAAGGAGTTTCCATTTGCAATAGCACCTGCTGAGAAAGATGAGCTCTCACACACCCAAGTTACGATATTCCCCAAAAACTCAGTCCATGAAGTTCCTCTGTGCTGAGTACAAACGCTCAAGTAAAGATACAGACACAGAATGAAATGGCAGCAATTAAAAAGCCTGATATTATGAATATACTTGGTGGAAAATAGGAATTGAATGTTTCAGAGATTTCATTCCATTGATTTCATTACTGTTCATTTCTTCTTAAAGAAAAACTCATTATGCAATAGATTGGTAATCAGTGATAGCAATACAGACACCTGCCATTTCTTCCCCTTGGTACTATATTCATTTTGAATGAACATGTAACTGAGTTATTTTAATAGACAAGATCCTCCACATTACCATTGCAGCAGAAATTGCTGGGAAAGGAACAAAGAACAGAGCAAAATGTTTCCTTACATCACTGTGAAAATCCCTGGTGTTCTCACACCTCAACTATTGACTCCATTTTTGCCCTAAAAAAGAGCATAGTGCAGAGAAGGATAAAAAAGCAATTAGAGGAACAGAAAATCTTCCATAAGAAGATAAATTAAACAGTCCACTTTTCAGCTTGGAAAGAGACAACAGATGAAAGATAAGATAGAAGTCTACGAAGTCATGAATGGTAATGAGAAGATGAATAAGAACAATTATATTCTATTTCACACAATCCAAAGGGGACGAATCACTCAAGGAAATCAT
Source organism: Struthidea cinerea (assembly GCA_013397865.1). NCBI lineage: Eukaryota > Metazoa > Chordata > Aves > Passeriformes > Corcoracidae > Struthidea > Struthidea cinerea. The sequence goes on along the minus strand of VZTI01005855.1, from coordinate 36,847 downwards.
CAGACAGCAATTTCAAAAAGGAATCATCTTTTCATGCATTGTTTATTCAAGGTATATTTGTTATCACAGACTGTTCAGAGGTTAATAAAATACTATTTAGTTCAAAAAGATAGTAGCAAAATTGATAGAGCACTTGTAAGAAATTATTATGTGAATGCAACTTGTGTCTCAGAAAATCTGGAACTTGCTGACTGATGAAAGCTAGAGGGATTTGCCCAACTTCATCTAGAGTTTCCTTAAGCATCTTCTTCCAGTTTCTGCTGCTAGACAAACCAGGCAGACTTTTTCTAAAAGCCAGCATGTCTGTTATTATCATACTTTTCAATCTATGTGCAAAGCTGTCAGGCATGGCCATTCTTGATCATGTCCTTCCAGCACAGTTCTAATTAAAATCAAGTATAACTAATGGATGAGAATTGCCTTTTTGGAAAAAAAAATTGCTAATGAGTTTTACACCACTTAGGAATTAGGTTCTGCTCTATTAATTAGGCAGTGTTCATTAATAAATTTTCAAGCTCATGAGAACATCTAGAGCAATACATGCACTTCAGCAGTCTCCTGCTTATGCTTTTTCCAGTTTATCATTCTCGTTTATTTCCTTGTAAGCTTTTACAGGACTCCTCTTTCCTTTTCTCCCCCTTTTTCTCTACCTCACCTGACAGTCATGACCTCACACTCTGAGAGAGTTCCACCTGAGGCATTTTTTATTTTTTGCATTACACAGCAAAGCCCATTTGGGCTAGTTACAGATTTGTCCTTTCCATTTATAGAATCCTCTTTATAGCATGTCATTATTATCCCTTTTTTTTTTTTTTTTTTTTTGGCATATGGGTGCTATCTTTTCTTACCTTGGTGGATAATCAGAAAGATCTTTTCATCCTTCTCACTTAAGAAATTAGAGCATTGTGACATTGTATGCAGCGGAAGTTTTTCTTACAGAATATTTAATATTTATCAATTTTTACCCATTGGCCTTGAATGTTCAGCTGTTATTATTCATGGTGTACAGTCTTCAAGGGGGACATGTCAAATTATATATTTTTATTGCCCATATTCAATTTACTTGCAAGCATAAAAATGAGACTCTAAAGGGATGTGCATTTCTACTAGACTTTGGATTATAGGGGAGAAACTGTGTGTAATTAAATCTTTTTAATGGCTTTGTATTGGGATGAAATTGAATCAACCTTATCTCTAGAACTTAGTGTGACAAAGAATGCAGGAAAAGAGTCGTATTTTTTTAACTTTCATGCTGTTGGATATAGACTTACAGCTTCGTGGGTTTTTAATGTCATTGCAATGAAATGCCACAAGATAATCCTGCTGTGCAGCCTGGTCTGGGCCGGGCTTGCTGTGCTTCCCACATCAGCAGCCAGCCCAGGGCACCTGTGCCAGCATCAGGACCACACTCAGTGTGGGGCTTCAGCATCCAACTCCCTGCCCTTTTGAGCCAGCCCCACACCTGCCCAGAGGCAGCTCTTGATACTCTTAGTCCATCTCTGCTTTGGCCATCCATGCTTTACTGCACCGTACAGGAGGCTGATGGGGAAAAGGTTTTGCCAAGGCAGGGAAGGTGGCAGAGCTGGGGGACAAATGTTCCCAGCCATTGCATGGCACCTGCAAAACTGCTGTTCCAGATGACGGGCAGAGAAGGGAGGCACACCTTCCCTGTCAAAAGGAGTTGGAGCTTTCTTCTTCCATCTCATTCCTGTTCCCCTTTTCCACCAAATTTTGAGGTGAGAAGGATGGGAATGAGGATAGGCAGTGCCTGAGACATATGTCTCCTGTCTTGCCCACCTACTGATCTCCCTTTCTATGGCTGCCGGGCCTCAGCTGTGCTTCCGTGGGGAAGGAATACAGCATGAAGCATTTTTCTATGTAAAGGTCCCAGTAAGAGGTGTGATCAGCACCGTAAACAGATGTTTCTGTCACATTTTGATTTACACCATTGTGTGTCTGTACACAGTGCTTCACTCCTAAGTTTTACAGAAGATAACCAAAACTGTAAGAAACTTTGCAGTTCCTCACCCCAAAAAAACATTAGCATATGGAATATGTGCCTGTAGGAAGATGATTGCTACCAACTAGGAGAGGATTTGGCGTTAAGCACTGGGGTCTGTTTCGGAGCACATGGAGCCATGAACATACATCTCAGTGCTGATAAACAGTCTCTTCCCAGTCTGCCGTGGGCTCTGCCACTTATGAACAAATATAAAACAATTCGACATTGAACTTCAATGACTTTATACTGCCACACCTCAAACTGCAGCAGATCATGAAGGCAGAGGGCTCAGGTGGTACTTCTTGCACCCCCCAACACACCTTGTGCACCCCTACAGGTCACAACCATGAGAGCAGCAATTTTTGCGCCAGTTGAGGAAGAGAAAGTGAGTTTTCTTGAATCACAACATGGATGGGCTCTTTTTTTTTCACTCCACATCCCAAAGGTCGTTTGGCAGACTGCACAAAAATAAATTTAAAAAAGAGATCCTCATCTAAATTTAAGCAAATTCTTCGTCATCTAGCTTCACTAGAAGCAGAACTTCACCCATAGTTACAGCTCATGTCCCTGACTCTCCTGCCAAATTGGTATTTCTGAGAGAAGTCTAATTTGAGTCCATTCTCATGCTTTTACATGGAAAAATCCCCAACTCAGTTTCTTCCCCTGAAAACATCGGTACTTCAAGCCACCATACCTAGGCTTCACCTTGGCATTTACATTGCAGTAGTAGAAAAGTAGGAGCATTTCCTCCTGTCTTCACAATCTGCTCCATTATTAGCGTATATTGAGGAACACCAACATTATTGCAGCTTCTTCTGAGCAACTGCACTGGAAAAAAAAACCCAGTCACTGAAAAAATGCATAAAAGAGGAGCTCTCATGACTGGTAGTGTGTCTCAGACATCCTAGTAACTAAGGGTACTGGTATCTGAGGTTGAATGCATTCAAGCTGAAATTCCCAGCTTAAAAGCAGTTGTCTGAACCCATTTCTTGTTTAAGAGTAATAAAGGATTGCTTTTATCTCCGTATCAATTGCTTCAATATTTGGATGTATCTGTCAGGTAAAGATAGATAGATGTGAGAAAATAAAGCACGTCTTACTCAGATAAGGAGAATTTTCTTCCTGTGAGTAATAATTAAACACTGTATCTCCAAAGTCAGTTTCCATAACTAATTTTGCTCATGAAGTGAGTGTTCAGTAGTCTGCATCTGTCTCTGAACAGCTAGGTAACAGATGTGGATTTCCTTTTGAACCAATCATCTCTGAAAACTGAAGATGCACATGATTCTTTAAAAATATGACATGAACATCACAAGAGTTTGCCTGCATTTTTAGCACAGCAGTGTGTTTCTAGGAGCAAAGGTATCTGTACCAGGAATGTTATCCAATATTTTTATTCCTCCATATTTAAATATTAACAAATGAACATTTTTGTTTCTCCACATTATTTGTGGCCTTTCAGTACCTTAAGGGGGCTTCTAAAATGGAGGGAGAGTGATTTTTTCCAAGTGCAGATAGTAATAGAAAAAGGAAGAATGGTTTTGAACTAAAACAGGCGAGATTTAGATTAGATGTTAGGAGAAAGTTCTTCAATGTGCGGTTGGTGAGGCAGTGACACAGGTTGCTCAGACAATCTGTGGGTGCCCCATCCCTCGAAGTCCCTAAGATCAGGTTGGATGGGCCTTGCACAACCTGGTCTAGTGGAATGTGTCCCTGCCCACAGCAGGGGGTTTGGAACTCAATGATCTTTAAGGTCCCTTCCAATCCAAGACAGTCTATGATTCTTTGATTCTATGACGTAACATTAGATGCTGCAGCTGGAGCTGCGTTGGTTATGCCTTGCTATATTTAAGAAGCCTTCTGAATATTCCCCCTTGAATATTGCTTTTTGTTTTCTCCACCATTTCATATTTTTCTCTCCTTGTTAGTCTTCCTTATCTTTCATCCTGTTTACAGCTTTTTTTTTCCATTTTCTCACCACAGCTGTATAAGAAACACTTACCATAAGCGGTTTGCAACTGTGTTAGAACATAGACTACCAAGGATTTGAAAATACCCTTTCCAGCACTTCAAACAGTGTTGAAAATAAACTTGAAATAAAAACTGCCTATGTATGTTGGAATCCTGCATCACTGTAGAACTGTGTGAGTCCAAACACAGCCTTTTAAAAGCCAAGACAAACAACAAAGGGAGTCTATTAATCCCAGCTCCCCTGAGTATCCATGGTCATTCATTTACCCATTTCTGGATGCGTAGTAGGCTTTGAACAGTCAGGGTGGCCAAGTTCTTTTGCCAAATGGGTTGGAAACAGAAAGTCGTTTGACAATCCAGTACAAACACACACCAGCCGCCTTCCAGAATTGTCGTAAGGGGATTTCAGAATGGTCTGAACACCAGGGAAACAGGCAGACTGACAGCTGGGGTACAACACCACTAGAGAAGGAAATCAGCCTAAATGACACTGTACCCTGTGGATGTTTTGTGGCACGGATGGGGGTCCCTTTATTTTGACCCAGTCCTGAGTACCCGTGATTTTCCTCACTCAAAATTCCTTTCAATATGCCATTAAAGACATATTGTAAAGGAAAATCACATTAGGGGTTTACAGCCAGCTCCTGAGGCCTGGTTCAGCTTTCAAGCAGTCTGTTACTGGTGCCAATGCAATTTGCATCCAGTAAATACTGAATTAGAGTACAAGGATTTTCTTCATTATCATGAATTAGTGGACAAATTACTTTTGAATGTGCTGTCTGCCAGCATAGCATCCAGAAATGTGCGTACTTTGAGATGAAACTCTAATTTTTCACTGTTCTCCAGGATTTGTGATAAAAAGTAGTTCCAGAAGGCAAAGGGTTTGTATTGAAGAAAACAAATCCTGAAAAATGGGCAAGTGCCCCAAAGTCTCAAAGGCATTTTGCTACCTCCATTGAAAGCAAATGCTCTTTTAAAAAATGATTCTTATATGCATAGTCCAAATCTTACTTTTTATTAATGCATGGTTATGTCCTTGAAAATGTCTGTTTTCCAAATCTGAAAAAGTCTGATTTTATAACACATTATATATGAATATTTAAACACCATTAAGTGTTAGCCTTTCAAATTAACAAGTCACTTCTTAAATGTTTCATGGGAAAGGACATTTCAATTAGCCTAATGGCATCTTTCCTATCCAAACTCACAAGAGGAAGAGAAATATGGTCTCAGATTATCCATTACTTTCAGATCATTTAAGCGAAAGGTTCACAAAATTCATATCAGCAAACAAAATTTAATGATTATAACTTTTCCAAAAGTCGATGACAGATTGCCATTGAGTAGTAAATTAAACGGAAAATGCAGAATAACTTCTCAAGCACTGGTCAAACTGAGCCACTCAGGTTTGTCCTCAAGTGGGAAAGTGAGATAAAAGTGTTTGATTATTTCAGTTTTACATTGCATCAAATCTTTTAAAATAACCTTTTTACATTTTGAAATAACCTACAGTTAAGAACTGTTATCAAATATTTTGCTTCAAAATAACCTACTTTTTTATAGGATTATTAAAATTAATGATATTTTTATTAAACTTATGGGGCTTTTATGATTTTTTAACTTCTCTACAAAATTCCTTCTTTCCCCAGCTCTTACTTTCATTAAAATATTTGTTTTCTCCTAGTTGAGTCTTGCTCATATAAAAGAATTGCGGCCTTTTTCAGTCCGTTTAAAGCCACATGATAGAATTTTAAAGGTTTCATTGCCACTAATTATAATTAATGATTAAAGCCCTTAATTTAGGCCTTAAACTAAGTCATTTTTATGTATAACAATGGCAACAGTGCTTTGTGATCAGCACCAAAATATGCATTTAGACTCCCAGAACCCTACTTCATTCTCTGTTTTTCTGTTTCTTCTCATGCTGCCTCTCATTTATTTTATCCAAAAGTGTATGATGTTGTTTATTCTTTCTGAATAACTGTCTTTTCAACTAGACTTGCCTGGAGAATGGGCCAAATGCTGCAAGTTTTTTGGCTTCTTTCCTAAGATTAGTGGTTTCCTGTTAGCAATTTGATTTCAAATAAATAACAAAGCTTATGCTTCTGAGCCGTGAGTTTGCTCAACACAATAGTGAGCATAGACTGCATCTATTTAATTCCTACTCGCAGTTTTCATCTTCCTTACAAAATACAAAATTTTAACAAAAAATTTTTGTTATTTTCTATGCAATAAAACCCTTTTTTTCCTTTCCTAATCAGTGAGATTAATCCGAATATAAGTGTAGTGGGAAAAAACATCGTCTGAATTGATGCTGCCTGTCTTCCATGTCAATAAACTTCCAAGCCTGTTATTAACTATTCAAGCACATTAAAGAAGAGTCCAGCCTGGACTGGGTGAAAATTACACCTGTCCTGCATCACAGTCTCCCTTTTAACTCTGTATATTTCTTCAACCCTCGGTCCCTATCTCCAAAGATAAAAGGCCTGTAGCTAAAAGACTGCAGCTGTCAGAGGTTGAGCAACCACTGCAGTAATCCAGATGACCCAGGGCAGTAACACAACAGCATTTCTTGCTAACAGAAGTGATTTGGACATTTCTCTGCTGCTGTCTCAGGCGTGTACCCAGATTTAGCCAGTGCTTCTAAACCCATGTTATTGAGGCTAGTGTGGTTCAGTCAAAAAGTGACCTTTGCAGCAAAAAAAAAAAAGCAGCAAACTTTACACAGTTTCCACACTCAGGGAACTGTTGCCCTATGGCAACGTACTGTGCTCCATGGCAACATGGCACCTGCTTTGCTCCACAAGTATTTCATCTCAGCCACGTCTCTCTGTTTTCAGTCCCAGGAAGCCCAGGTGCTGAAACATCTGGCAGAGAAGAGAGAACATGAGCGAGAAGTGCTTCAAAAAGCTTTGGAGGAGAACAATAACTTCAGCAAAATGGCAGAGGAGAAGCTGATACTGAAAATGGAACAGATCAAAGAAAACCGTGAAGCTAATTTAGCTGCTCTTATTGAACGCCTCCAAGAGAAGGTAACCACACCGTCACTCCTCACCTTAGACTAGAGAGGAAAATCTAATCAACATTTTGCAGAGATGTTGTGCATAGTCCTTATCTCCGTTACTACACTTAAGCAATTTTTAAGTCAGAGCCACTGATACCTGTCTAAACCACCACTCACTTTGAAAAGGGGCTGAAGTGCTACAGTCGCACAATCACAGGATAGCTGAGGTTGGAAGGGCCCTCTGGAGATCATCTAGTCCAACCCCGGGCTCAAGCAGGGCCACCTAGAGCCAGTTGCCCAGGACCATGTCCAGGTGGCTTTTTCATATCTCCAAGGATGAAGACTCCAATTCCACTCTGGGCAACCTGTGCCAGCACTCAGTCACCTCACAATGAAAAAGTGTTCCCTGATGTTCAGAGGGAACCTCCTGGGTTTTAGTTTTTGCCCATTGCCCCTGGCCATGGCACTGGGCACCACTGGAAAGATCCTGGTTCTGTGTTCCCTTCATTCGGGTATTTATAGACATTTGTATGATCCCCCTGAACTGCCTCCAAACTGAACAGTCCCAGCTCTCCCAGCCTTTCCTCATAGCAGAGACTGAGAGATGCTCCTTGATCCTCATGGCCGTTTGCTGGACTGTCTCTAGAGAAGAGTTGGTTTCCTAGCTTTTAAGAAGTGCTGTGAACAAATGAAAGGTCACTAGCATTTCAATTTCAGCTTCTAAGAAAAGTCATTGATCAACTCAAACAGTTGCCCTATGTCTGTAATTCTTGGTTTCTCCAAGGAGAAAGATGAAAAATTATGGGAAAAAAAATTTTTTCATATACAGCAAAAGAGGTCCTTCCTTCCTCAAGTCTTGCAAGGAAGAGAGTAAATTTTCCTATGGAGATCTTTGGTACAGCCAGAGGAAACAGGGAATCACAAACCCCACATGCAGGACAAAGTGTGCCCTTCTCCAAAAAAAACCCTTCCACACAAGGGAGAGAAACATGCAAATAAAGATTTAGAAGTGTTAAGAAAAAATTAAGTAGTTCTGCATGAGTGATCACATGTTTCTCTCAATAATGAACTTTCTAATATATAAGTAAATTGGCTAAAGAAAATAGCTCTCAGAGGTTTTCAAGGACATCTTCATAAGCACCTCTACATCTTTGATGGAGACAGAAGTTGTGGAGAGTAGGAAAGAAACAACAGAATGCAAAGGATGATGTTACAAGTCACTACGCAAACAGGATAATTCTTGAGTTTAAGAACTACACCCGAATTACGTGACATTTTTGCATTAGCTTCGTTTGCAGGCACATACCCCAGGCCTTATGAAAACAAAGGGAAAAGCCAATTAGTTATCCTCAAAGTCCAGAAGGAAGTGGGAAGGACAGCTGACACATCTCTGTCCTAGGTTAATGCTAACAGACTGTTAAACCCTGTTTCCACAGAAATACAATGGCATATGTGCATGAAAGCCAAGAAAGACTTCTGAGGAAAGATGAGAGTAACTCACTAGGAAACATTTGTACTGACCCGTAGTTAAAAATACAGTTTTTCCAACCCGTAATTAAAAATACAGTTTTTCCAACACCAAAACAACATCAAACTTGAATCCTTAATATACAGAAAAAGAAGTGAGACATCTGGTTCCAAGTCTTCCCAAGTTACACAGAACTATGGGTGCCCCAGGGTATTGGTGTCTAGAAGCTGCAGCAATCAGACATAACTTCTGTATACTGCAGTTAACAGGAACACCAAGGAACAGTCCCTTATAAAATCTAGCATTCAGTATTGGAGACCTTTCAGGGACTGATCTGCAGGTTCAGTCAGTGCAATAGGCAGTATTCTTTGTCATAGCCAGAGAAAGAATCAAGAGGACAGGTAGCTTCAGTGTTTAGACTAAGGAGATGTTTGAGACTTTCAGATTGACCTATCTCGTTGAAACTAAGTTCTTGGGTCTTCATTGGGGTTCCTAAATGCTACAGACAACAGAGTAACTAATGTATAATGTGCAGGCAATTAATTCCTCAGTTTAATATCCAGGAATTCAAAGGGCAAATGTGAGCATGTGGCACCTGCTCAAGCAGCACCTCTCTATGTGGCCCTTTGAAATGAAACTCTGTGAGGTTCTGAGGATTATAAGGCCGTATCAGATAAAAGACTGAGCTCCAAAGCAGGAGAAGAAAGTAAGCACAGAATGTGCCTCAGGCTGGTCTGGCCGATGACAGCTCTCCTGAGTTGCTCCCTTTAAAGATGGTTGTGCTGTGAAACAAGTTTTGCACAAACATCAAGTGCATGACCTAAACAGGTTGTCAGCATGAACCTCCCTGGGCAGGTGGAATGAGAAAAAGGTTTGATTTTTCCCTTCTTGATGTTTTCCAGGAGAGGCATGCTGCAGAGGTTCGTAGAAACAAGGAGCTCCAGGTGGAACTGTCTGGCTGAAAAGAAGCAATGGTGGATGTGACCCATCCCCACCATTAGTAAACTCCCCCTGCCTATATTATTATGGATCATGCGATATCAGTATGGGAAATGTATGACGTGGTTTAAAAAAAAGTAAAAATCAAGAACTCAATAAAAAACTTTAAAAAAGAAAGAAAAAAAAAATAAAAACAAAAACAATGCGGTCTCTTTGCAGAATGATTTGCTTGATGTTTAAAAAACTTGGATCTTATTTTGTAAATACTTACATTTTTGTTAAAAAATACAATTATTGCATTATGCAACTTATTTCATAATCTTACATGTCCTGTAACAGGCTTCTGATGTTGTCTATTTCCACTCGGTTGAATTTGCTGGGTCTGTTCATTTGAAGCACCTCACGTCTAATTCCATTCCCTGCGACTTCTCATTCCAACCCACCATGAGGTCAGTAGTAGTTCTATGGTGCTAGAGACCAGTCATTGCCTAATAACCTAGACTGCTTTGCCATCAATAAGCTTTCTTGAAACAGTGACTAGATCACAGGTATCGTGACTTCACATTCAGCTGTCCAAGACAAAAGGCTCTTAAAATGGTTTTTCAAATGCAATTTATGCTGCAGGACTCTGTACTGTGCTGTATAATTGAGGTTGAATCGCCACGTGGAGTGTTTGTTGCTTCTGCTTTTTGAGGTGAGAGGCAACAAAAGCAGCTGTGCAACAGAATGAAATCAAGCAAGATCAGTTTGAGACAAATTTAAAAGGCACATTGTAACCATCAAGCTATGACAAATTCTGGATGATGCCAAACAGCCATACAAATGCTAATTGTAAAGTGAGCTTAATTCACCACTTGAAAATTTATTGATGGAGCAACTAATAGATAGCATCAAGTGGCTTTATCTGTAGGTGCCATGATCTATGATACTTATCTGATGCTACCACGTTACATGTGTAATCGTACAAGAGGCTACCGAATATTTCACCTGGAACCCATGAGCCAGTTGTTACCTTTTTTTTAATGACACTGCTGACTTCCATTCATCATGACCTTTACTCTTCAGTGTTAGCCAACCCTACCTAGTGACAGACATCTAGGACTAAGAGGGCTGAAGCAGGAGGAATGACTAGACAGGGTGCTTGTGCCAAGTACAGTATCACCAAACCTAACACATCATCCCCAAGATAGCTGCAGTTTTGAAGTTGTCCCTACCCCCCCGGAGGTTGCTGCCTGCATATTCTACGCTTCATTAGTGCTATTTTCCTGTATGTCATTGTGAGCAAGCTGTGATTAATAAAGAATTGGGGTTCTGTGAACTGAAAAAGGGCTTGTTTCTTCTCTCTCTCCATTACGTCTCTGGCATGTGCCCATGTAAGGGGAAAACCTAATGTAGGCATAAAAGCATGGAAATGAGACTTAAACAAGGCCTATTAATAAACCAAGCCTATTTCTCTGCTAAGATGGGACTAACTCCTGCTATGCATTTTCCAGTGCTTAGGCTGGTTGTTTTTTAAAGATTACTGTATAAACTGAGCCTGTAAATGTGATGTCTAGCACTGAGTTTATTAAAAGGAACTAGCTTGCATGTATACACATGCACAGGCACTCCTTAATCCTGACTCAGTATTGGGGGAAGAAAATGGAATTTGGGGAAAGAAAAGTAAGTAATGTAGCTCTGGGTACATACATCAACTACAAGAAGATTCTGGGTGTTAACACGCTGGGTTTTAGGGTAGAAAATACTAATTTATAGGATTTATTGAAGAACAAAATCACTTGGGTTGCTGCTGAGCTGAAGAGCTGAGACGTAAAATTGAATCAGACCCCATTTTGAACTGGACAGGTGATAAAGTATTATCTCTAGGCTTAGTTTTCTGATTTAGAGTCATGAAAGTGGCATCATTTACTTGCTGTTTTAAAAAGATGGACCTTATGCTCCAGGTCTGCAGCAGTCAGTTTTTATTTTAGCAGACTATTTTAGTTTGGAGCCAAGAGATGGCCTGCAGTCAAAAAGCAGCAAAAGTTGAACTGGGAGAAAGGCTGTGAGCTCGAGTCTGTGTGCAGTGAGCTCGATAACACAGAATGAAATGAGTACTCCAACTTGTTATGGCAGCTGGGTTTTCTTGCCTAAATTACTTATCTTTCTCATGAAATTACCAGAAGTAAACCTGGCAGAGAAGCCAGATAGCAGACGTTGAGTCTGGAAGACATGAACTTCAGTGTTGCCAAGCCTGCAAAGTTTGTATATTGCTTTAAGCCCTAGTAAAAAGGACATTGTTATGATTAAATTTAAGGTCCAGAATCTTAGTTTGAGGGCTTGTGGATTCCATTTTCATTCCCCAATGGCAAGCCATTTACAGATTTCCCTGTCCACTGACTTAACAAGCTCTGGTAGTACTTACAGCCCATTTCCTGTTTGTCTTCCTGGCTATGGTTGCTCAGAGAACAAGCCAAGGACAAGTCTCTGCTGAGGCAGCCTGCCTCACTTCCATGGGGTTCCACTCTCTTCCCCCACAAACAAGGGCGTCCACACCCAAAGTGCCTGCTGGGATGGTCTCCAGCACATGCTCACCCCAGACCTGGGCTTTGCCTGGGAAATGCTTCTCAACAGGTACCAAGGCTTTTCTCACCAGGGAAAAGAGTGAAGAACCAGACAGCGGGAGCGCTGCTGCCCCAGGTCACAGAACATGCTCTGACCCTGCTCACTTGGCTCTTTGAACAGTGGAGGGGGGTCTACAGTTCATTTTATTAGTGTATAACTATGCTTTGAAAGCTTGTTTGCAAATACACTGCCTATTTAATCTCTGATAGCAAAAAGAAGTATCTGGAGACCTGCAGCATGATCACTTCCTTCTTCTACTCCTGTTCCCTTACATTTCCTTCTATTTTGCTTTAGTACTGCCTTTCTAGCTCCTCCCTGCTTGTGCCACCAAAAGTGTATTGTTGCCATAAGTCTCTTCGTGTGGAGCTACAGACAAAGGATCTCCTTGAAAAGTAACAAAAAATAAGTATAAAACACCTGCTTTTGAAAGTATTACCATTTTGGTAAGACAGGGCTTTTTTAATTCAATGGGAAGCAGAGTGCTCAGGGCTTTTAGATCAAAAAAAAATTAGCCTTCTTCTTTGAATAACTGTAGATGTCCAAGTCCATGCCATGAGCTGTGAGCAGCTGCTACTGAACTCCAGACCACTTTCCATAGGCTGCCTGAAACCTCCCACAGGATGGGAAGGAGCCTTGAGCACTGTTTTCTCCTCCCACTGGGCTGCATGATGGCTCAGAAGCAGGACAGAGCTGTGCAGCACATCTAGAGAGGAACTTCTGGCCTGTGACCTCCCCAGCTCCAAGGACTGCCACTCCAGGAGAGTGTAGGGTTCCATTTTCTCTTCATTAACTCATCACTTGTGTCAAAACTGCCACAAGGCAACTGCCTGAGCAGTCAAACAGGAATGGCTCAAGCCTGCCACACTTCTTGTGGTCCTACCGAAGCCACAAAATTTATGCTCAAGCCAAGTCAAAGAATCCTAGAATCATTTAGGTTGGAAGAGACCTTCAAGATCATTGGGTCCTGGCATCATTAACCTGGCACTGCCAACTCCACCACTAAACCATGTCCCTAATTGTCACATCTACATGTCTTTTAAATACCTCCAGGGATGGTGGCTCAGCCACTTCTGTTCCAATGCTTGACAACCCTGTTGGTGAAAAAAGTTTTCTAATATCACAGAGTCATGGAATCACAGAATCATTTAGGTAGGCAAAGACCATCAAGTCGAACCTATGACTAAACGCCACCATGTCAACTAGCCCATGGCACTAATTCCATGTCCAGTCTTTCCTTAAACACATCCAGGGATGGTGACTCCCTAGGTAGCCCATTCCAATATCTAATCAACCTTTCTGTGAAAAATTTCTTCCTAATGTCCAATCTGAGCCTCCTTTGGCACAACTTTAGGCCGTTTCCTCTTGTACAGTCACTTGCTACCTGGGAGAAGAGACTGACCCCACTACTACTTCCCTAATATTTCCAGAGTCAGGAGACTTGGATGTGGGGTTTAAATTCACCACCAGTCTGGAGCTTGAAAACAGTGCCTTTTCTTTCCCCTTTGTTATCCTGCTTCTTGTCACATGGAGAGGTTTTTGTTGCTTTCTTTTTGAATGACTGGAAGAAAATCCTAACCCTTCTATAGTAAATAGCAATGTGTGCCCGTTCCCTCCCTCCAGAATCCCCAAACATGTGACTGATGGCACAGCAGCACTGTACACACACACAGAGTTGTCTGCCTGCCTGCCACCCAGGAGCCCTGCCAGAGGGATGGGCTCTGTGATCAGCACAGGAGAGTTCTACTCCCAGCACCTAAACTATGCAGGGGAGAGAGGAGCTTCTCTCTCATCTCCCAGAAGGAGAGAGACATTTAGGCAGCATGAGCATCTTTCTCATCCAGCTGTTGCCAGATCCCAGCCTGTCAAATCAAACCCTCCCATCAGGCTTTGATGAAGAGAAGCGAGGATTGCACAGGAAGAAACAGGCCCCACACCCATCTTGCAGCACATGCCCTGTTCCAAGCATATTCCAGCGGTGGGAAGAGGAGACGTTCGCTGAGCAGAAGGGATATTACCAGGATGATAATGGGATAATTTTAGCCAGCTTTCCCCGTGCCTCAGGGCTAGTGCCGCAGTGATGCTGGTGCAATACTGCCATGCAGTGGTCAGACTTTACAAGGGGAGCATCTCTGAATACACCAGGGACTGATTGCAAGAATTTCCTATCAAGAATATCCATTCCATCTGCTGCGCAGTTTACACTGGGTTTTGGATAAGGTAGATGGTGGCTTTGAAATCTGAAGCCTGGGTTTGGACATTTTCAGGTTTAACTCCACTGTAACAGGTGTGACATGACCACGGACAGCTGTAAGACCAAAAAAAGGACTGATATTTTTGTGTGGAACATGGAGCAGCCAGAATTACAATTATTGAAACACCACAATCAGAAGAACTCCTGACTATGGTAATTTCTACATTACTGAAACTTCAAATATGTCTAGAAAGCAACGGATAGTGCACAGCAGCCAGCTCAGAAGAAAGACTGAGAACGTGATAAAAGCAATGTCTGAAGTACAAGGAAGGGCAAAAGAAGCTACATCAAAAACCATCAGCAGATCGGGGCCTAAACGAACTGTGAAATAAAGCTCGCATTTGAAAAGTAGTTTTCATCTCCCAGCAAAGGAGAGAGGACCCTTGAAGCTGTCTCCCTTGAAAAACACTGAACTCTTTCTCTACCCTCACACCAATGCTTGGAACTAGGGCACAAGGCAGAGGAACCTAAAATCTAGCCTACATTATGTGTGTGTGTGTGTGTGCCTTATCCATAGGTCTGTGAGCAATAGAAACCAGAATATGCTTGGATTACACCATGGATTAGAGGCTAAATGTACAGTAAAATGCCTGTGCTCCAGCTATTCGTAATTCTAGTGCTGTGCTGAAGCTCTGATGCCATCTGATCTTTTAGTTTCCCTGAGAGGAAATTAATGGAGATTCCTTTTTCTATTCAAAGACCATAGAAATGCATATAATTGATAATTTACTTAGGGAAACATTTGCCTGCTTCACATCTACAATATAATGCCATGCTGCCTTTCTTTTGGGTGGCAGTAAGTAGCTGCTGGAAAATGTCTTCCTGCTGTAACAGTTTGGCTTTGGTAAAATGGGTCACAGAAGAGAAAGATCCTGGGCAACTCCTGGAGACATGAAAGGCATTATCCCAGATACAGCCCAGAAAAATGTGACGTAGAGAACAGCCTAGCTACAACTTGAATTTCCTATAGTTGCAATGGATTTTCAAACAAACTTTGAAAAATAGGTTCACCCTATCAAGATACGTTTTAAAAACATTAACTCTTAAAAGACACAGTTTTCCAAGAAGTTGTTTAGATAATAAATTCTACATGGTCGCAAAAGTTGACAAATATCCCCATGTACAACTGCTTCTGACCAGAAGATGGCAATCTCTTATTATTTAATAGGCAGCTACAGATGGTAAATTTTATTTTGAAGAGCCTTTCAAGCTCTGCAGAATCCTGAAATCCTGCTTTGTAGAGACTGGTGTTCTATATTTACCCTAAAATATGGAGTTGGGTTTAAATAAAACACAAAAGATAACACTTTTTCCTTGGGCAAAATTCATTGTTTTTTCCTACATTTCCTTAAAAATACAGCACTGGGCCGATATTTAAAAGAAACTAAAGGATAAGGTAGCCACATGAATAAAGAGGTTAATATTACCTGTTCTGTTAGTCTGGAGCTTAGAGGCTGATTCCTACTCCTATCAAGTCTGAAACAGCTCTCCTGAGTGCTGGATGCAAGTAGGAAAACACCACTGCTCTTCAGATGGATTTCAAGCAGGCTGGAAAAGGGTGATGCTCACAGCAGAAGAAACTGGAACATCCCTTCCTGCACTGTGTTTTACACTTAGATGTTTGCAAATGATGAAAAGAATGGTGGGGCGCAGCGGCGTGTGAGCAGCTCTCCATGAACTGGTTGCACAGATTCCATGTTTTCCTGACACAGGTATTGCTTGGGAGCAGAACTGGATGAGCGCACAGCTTCTGTCTCCAGGGATAGGTTTGGAGGCAGCACAGCTGCTTGCTCGCAAAGCACACAGTGTGCTCAGATCACCAGTTTCTGTCAGACCTTGGATTTCCCCACGGAGGGCCGGCTCGGT
Source organism: Struthidea cinerea (assembly GCA_013397865.1). Taxonomy (NCBI): domain Eukaryota; kingdom Metazoa; phylum Chordata; class Aves; order Passeriformes; family Corcoracidae; genus Struthidea; species Struthidea cinerea. The sequence continues at coordinate 20,742 of VZTI01005855.1, read as the reverse complement.
CTGCCTTGTGCCGTGCTCCTGGGACACCCTACCAATGCTGGAGGGAGCTGAGTCACCCAGCCTGATGCATCGCCCTGGGTGCCTGCCCGTGCAGGCACAGCCTGAGGCAGAGCCCTAGGGAAGGATGACTTCTGGGAAATACAGAGAAGGAGGAGGCTGACGGCTGCCGCTGGGAGACAGCAGCAAATTGGCAGCAGCAGCCAAGCTGGGGGAGAACAAGAGTGAAGCCACTTCTGCTCTGAGTTCCCCCCATCCCTGGCATCTCAGGAGGGGTGCTGTGGGAAGGCGATCCTCACACGGGTGTCATGGTTTAATCCAGCAGGCAGCTGAACACAACACAGCTGCTGGCTCACTCCCCCCCCCACCAGTGGGATGGGGTAGAGAACTGGGGGGAAAAAAGTAATATTTACAGGTTGACAGTTTTATAGGACAGAAATGGAAAGGTANCTCACCACCCACTGACCAATGCCCCAGACAGCTCCCAAGCTTATATACTGAGCATGATGTCATAAGGTATGGAATATCCCTTTGGGCAGTTAGGGTCAGCTGGTCCAGCTGTGTCCCCTCCCATCTCCTTGTGCCCCCCAGCCTTCTCAAAGTGGTGTGGTGTGAGAAGCTGAAAAGTCCTGGACTTAGAGTAAGCACTGCTCAGCAAAACATCAGTGTATCATCAACATTGTTCTCACCCGAAATCCAAAACACAGCTTGGTACCAGCGACTAGGAAGAAAATTAACTCTATCCCAGCCAAAACCAGGACAGCAGGGTCCCAGGGCATCCTGGGAACTGCACTCTGAACCCACCCAAGATGCTTTCCAGCACTGACACCAGTGCATGGGTGTGTGCCCTGTGGTCCCCAACTCACAGCAAGTCATCTGCACTGGGCATTACGTGCTTGTCCTCCGGCCACCTGTTGGCTCCATATTAGAGCTAACTGTAGAAATGATGCTACTTCTGCATTTCTCAGTGCATTTTTACCCTCATGTTTTACACAATAATCAGGTGCTTGGACTAGTTTTAAAAACATTCTTAGTTTCCCATGAAAGGATTCATGATGAGTTTTTGAAGGCACGCAGGTATTTCTGTTCTCTAGAGAGCGCACCTTCACAGATTGATACAGCTCATTGGCAAACCAAGCTGGAATTTACAACGTCAAAATTAGAGATATTCTTCCACATTATTTCCCTTTTTTTTTAAGCTTATCCAAGGTGTATACTTTCTCCACATCAAAGCTGAAGGCAAAACTGGACATCTTCTTGCAGAGCTCTGGAACATGCAAAGTTTACGGTATTGACAGGCCCTCTTTTGGCCAGTGCTAGCTGCTGCTGTGCCTGGCAGATCCCAGGCAGGGCTGGGGAGTCCCACATTCCCACCAGGCAGCCTGCTGTCGGACGCCGGGATGGTTTCCTGGGCACGGGCTGTTCGCACCGATTGGCCTCCGTGCCGTCACACGTTTGATGCTCTCAGGTGCAGCGAGAGGTCCTGGCTGCACAGAGTCCTTTGCATTGCCCAAGGCGCCTTGCAGCACATGTGCGAGGGTGTATTCAAACAGCCCTGCGCTCCTGGCCCGGGCTCAGAGCCGGCTGAGCTCAGGCAGCTTGAAAACAGGATCTTCCCCAGCCAAGCTGGGAGTCCCAGGCTGGGAGCGAGCACTTGCCTGCTGAAGCACAGCTACACAGGCGCCAGCTCACTGCTAGCACAGCTCACCCAGAGGTGCTACTGCTTACTGCTGCCAGCGTGGAGCCCTGTCACAGATGTTATGGAAAACTTGAATATTTTCTATGTTTTAATACTTGGGGGGGGAATCCCCTCTTTTTATTTGGACCAAAAAAATATAGGGACTGCTTTTTCATCTCCCCATTTTTCTCCTTTCTGAGAGAAATTAAATCTTTCTTAGTTTAGAGGAGAAAAATTCCCTGCACTGAAAGGGAATTGCTCCTTTCTCCTGTAGGGTAGCACAGGGGGACCACTATGCAGTCAGATACCATTTTACCTGCAGTCTTCTATGGATTCTCCAGGCAAAGAAAGAAAGGAAAGAGGTTTCTAAACCGAAGAAAATTTCTTCCCAGGGGAGTGGAACACACAGGTGTAGCTTGTATATCTCCTTTTTTTCCATCACATTTCAGACTATTTTCCAACAGCCTTAAAGGCAGAACAAAAGCAAGAACTCAGCCAAGTATTCCAGCTACCTGAAGAGCTCTGCCTGCATTTTGGAGCTCTAAAGTCCTGTGCCCAGCATAGGATGATGTCCAGGTCTGTGGTGTAAGCAAAAATGAATGATTAAAAGAGAAACACACTGTTTTCTAAGCAGCATCTTGATTTCTGCTGAAAGGGGTATTGCACTTTCTCTCCCTGCAGTGGAAATCAAACACAATTACTTTGATATTGAATCCTGGCATGGCTATACCCATAAACTTAATCTTTCTTGGTTTGTGTAACATGGGGAAAAATGATCTTTCTCCTTATTCTGGTCAGTGATTTATTCATTATTTTGGTGTAAATAATGATTTATTTTCTTCTCGCTAGCCTTGTAGTAGAAGATATAGTCAACTGAAACCACAGAAAAGCTTTTGCACAATGCATATTATCTCACTAGGAAAAAGGTTTAAAATATGACTTTGCATCTTTGCATCACTGTGAAGACAGTATTATTCTCCAAATGACCACTAGGTTTGCAGCGGTCTTAAAAGAAAGCAAATAGAAATGAAATACAAAATTTTCTCCATTACTCTTGGCCAGACAAGAACTGGCTGAAAATATAGCTGCAGGTAGTAGAGTTGCAGTTTTATTCAGCAACTGGTCTTAAAGAAAGATTATACATTTGAGATATTAAAATGCCCAGAGAAGTGTCACAACAACTTCACAGTTTTCTCAGAACTTGTTAAGACTCATGAATGTTACCATCCTGATGGCTGTTTCTGAGAAAAAGCCTAGAGATGGTCATAAATAAAGCAAGAGGCTTTAAGAAGACAAAATCAAGTGGGTATGTGGGTGAAAATACGAATATTCATGGTAGTCATGGCATTGCATGAGGGAGCTGCTCACATCAACAGAGGTAACCCTGTCAGTAACTGCAGATATTTTATTACTTTTAAATATGAGGAATCCACTTTGGCATTGCAAATACGGCACTTTCAATAGGAAGGATACCGGTCAGCTTGTTACTGGAAAAATTATTATTTACAACTCTTGATAAGTGTTGCCTGTGATATGCCCCTAAAGAAATGCAATCTACGGCGCATCAACAACTCCATATGGAATCATAAATTATTTTCACATACTTATCAAAAGCCAGCCACACCGGTACATGGTGCTGGTGAAAATGTCCTGCATTCAGGCAGCTGCAAATACTCGACCACCAGTAACAGATTTTAAACGGCCTGTGGAAAGTTGATGGAAGCACAGATAATGTTCCTATAAATGTTATTAAATCCACGGCAACTCCAAGCAGAAATTAAAGCTTCTCTAATTTTGCCTTCTCACTCGCAGTTCAGGTGACTCACATGCTACCTACCTTAGTTAAGTGGGCTTCTCTCATGACCCAAGTGCCCAGACAACTGCCCTGGGTACCCTTACAAGCTCCTCATCCTCTGAGTAAGCCTGTGTATGGCACTGGTTTCATTTGGCACAGCAATCGTATGAGAATGAGAGAATGGGAATCCATGAACTTCTTGAGTGCTATTGGATATTTCAGGAAGGACACTCCCCCCTTACTACAGACTGCTTAATATTTTCTGGCAAAAGAGTTCTCAGAGGCCATGGTAGAGAAAAATACATAAAAGAGGAGGCAAAGAGTTTCTAAAATATGTTTTAGCTTACCCCATGTTATATATATTGTCCATCATGCCATAAGATAACACAAATGCTGGTAGAAGTGATTCATGGCAAATGCAGGTCATTCTTTGGGATTTGAAAGAGGGAATAAAGTAACAAATAACAAAGTAACACATCATTTTTGGTGCTTGGACCTCATCAATTCATGTGCACTTCTTGAAACAGTGACCTATGGAAACCTGTTTAAGTCACACACAACGAATTGCACAGAATCCAGTACTTGTCAAACTGAAGAAGTGTTCTACTTTGTGAAGAATTAACTTTGCCTCTCAAAACCAGATGTGGATCTGCAAAATTACTTGTGGATAAATTTCTTACCCTTTCTTTCCCATTAATCACAATCTGATTTACTTAATTTACTTAAACCAGGACCACTTTTATGGATTCTTAAAAGAGAATGGGTAACAGAGCAGGCTTAGAGGCTTAGACTGGGCATTGGGAAGCATTTCTTTACCAAGAGGGTAGTCAGCCATTGAAACAGGCTTCACAGGGAGGTGGTCAATGCTCCAAGCTTGTCAGCGTATAAGAGGCATTTGGACAATGCCCTTAAAAACGTGCCTTAGCTTTTGGTCAGCCCTGAGCAATCAGGATTAGATGATCACTGTAGGTCCTTTCCAACTGAAATAGTCTGTTCTATTTTATTCTATGCTATGCTATGCTGAAATTCTGAACATATATGTGGCATTCTGAACATACATGGAATTCTTTAACTGGACACCACTAGTAAGCGCTGCAAATTTTTTTGTTTACATTAGCATTTAATCGGTTTTGATCGTTCATGTTTTCATACCTAAGAGAATATTGAATGAATTTTTGGTGGAGAAAAAATATCTTGGTTTTTATTATGCTGAAGTAAAATGGATGGTGATATAACAGCCACAATAAATACAACCTCAAAGTCATATCTTTTTAGTTATAAAGTTAAGCTTTTGCATTTTGATCACATTTTAAAAGCCATGAAGTTTAAAATGAACAGTAAACTTCATTAAAAAAAGACAAAATACCACTTAAGAGGTGTGGTTCTTTGATCATTTGATTTTTGCATGGCTAATAAAGGATCTGATGTGAATATTCACTAATACAAACAGAAATTTGTTCCACGGTGTCAGTTAATGTTGAATCAGGCCCTAAACAGGTTATTCAAAATCCCATAGTTGAAAAGGTCAGTCATTGCAAAAAGGAAGCATTTAGAGTCACTTGAGTGAATAAAAAACTGCACATACTGTGACCCTTCAGACAGTATCCTCTTTTTATCTAGATACCACAGCACAAGTGGGCCTAAAATGGGAAGTACATTGTTGTTGATCTGGAGCTGTGGCAATCACTCTTCCATTCATCACATATATCCAAGCAGTGCCTGTATCTGACTGCAAAGAGAAAGGAAAAAGCAGCATCAGTAAATGAAATACTGTCCTTGGCTGCCTACAAAAAACAAAAAAACAAAAACAAAACAAAACAAAAAAAAAAAAAAAAAAAAAAAAAAAAAAAAAAAATGAACTGGTTAAATAGCTGGGAACTCATGACTCAGCTAAGGAACCNTAGCTGTGACTTCATGACTCAGCTCAGGAACTGCATCTCTCCATTCTCTCACATGCATGAACTTTCTGGGTGAGATACCTTCTTCCTGCCTTCGTGTTCGCCAGGAAAAGCTCTCATGAGTTTATCAGTCCTTGTTGTGCTGTTAATGAAGCTATCAGAATGGAAGGGTTGGTTCAAGGCATACAAACAGCAGCAGACTGTACAGGTCAAACAAGTACCTAAGCAGCACCATGTGTTAAGAGAAAGCCCTCGTGTGATGGATGCAGACAACACTGGGCTCATGCTGGCAGCAAAAAAACTGCACAGAGAGGTTTGCCTGCTTTACCATAACTCTCAGGCACAAACCAACCTATCTTCAAAGCAGAAAGGCAGGCCACAGCCCTGTGCATCCTATGGAGTTGTCGCTTCATGTCAAATGCTAAATATAAAGTCAAGGACAAGTTGTATACACTGTAGTTAGGCATCTGTGAAGATAATTGCAGAGATTACTTCTATCTATTTTCACCCACCCCAAAGAGGAGTTTCTTTATCAGCCCTTTTGGAAAAAGATGTAAATAATAGAGTGTTTATGCTCACTTGATTTAATTCTACATGCTCCCAGTGTTCCATCAGCCAGAACATTTAAGGGAACCACAAGAAACTGCTAGGAGTAGGAGAGCTCAGCAGTGATCCCATATAATTTAGGATTATTTAAGATTCTGGCAGGATACTCCAAGTGGGCAAAGCACCATGTAGGAGCCAAATGAGGAAAGAATCTGGTTCATCCTAGTGTTGAAAGATGGCTGACCTTTGAGCAAATCCACTCATAGCTGTTATGTACCAGAGCAGGCCTGAAGTGAAGACAACAACAAATGATGCCTGGTGATGACAGCTAAAACCAGAGTCCTGAAACATCTATCTGCTGAGCAGAGCCAAGCAAAGCATCAGCTCGTGCCTCTGATCACAGGCCACCAAGAAAGAGCAGCAGCATTCCTTGGCACATTCAGGAGACCCCATGGCTATTTTTGACAACTACCAGGTGGTGGCCAGCCAATACATTCTGCAGATGGGCAGATGATCACATCTTGTTGCCAAAAAGCTTTCAGTGATTTACTCTCTTAAAGAGGTCCACAGTATTTCTAAGCTCTGTCTCAGGCAGCAGAAGCATCGCAGCACAGGGTGAGCTGAGAAAAAGCGTCCAGCAGGTGATTTGTCACTTCAGCTTACTTCTCAGGAGATAATGCAGAGCTTACAGTGTTCTTCCAACCAGCTCAGGGGAGCCGTCAAAGTTACCTGAATCCCCGGAGGAGGGTTGTGTCAAGCCCATTAAGGTGTCTTTGCCATGAGTGAAGTTTGTTTCTGAACACAGACATGCTGTTGTGCAGTGCATCGCAGGCAAACAGTGCAAACATAAATCTGTTCAAATTTGGGAGGTGCTTTATGGAGAGCTAAAGCACCTTTGAGTAGCACGCTTCTGTCAGCAGAAAATAAATTGTGTGAATCTTATGCCAACTGAGCATCTCTTTTTAGCATTTTCAAACACAATGTCACGTAGGATGATGCCAGAGAAGTAGTCAGAAAACAAAAGAAACTGCAAGCCAGGGTCTTGCAAGTCTCCAGTGGAAATGGTATTCATGTCAAATGACATAAGTGTCAACCATGAGTCACTGCTGCCATTTCTCCCTTCCCAGATGAGGGAAATGTATACTCTGTGGTCAAGGCACAGCAGGACAGGATGATAGATATTATGCAGTTTGACTCCAGTGCAAATGAGATGTTAGGGCCTTTCCAAAATATCTCTCTATATCTCTACCCTAATGCACACTACATCTCCATAGCAATGAAGGACTGGGAGCTGAGTCTTACAGCCAGTGTGAGTTTACCAACATTTCAGTAGCAGAAAGTAATACTCTTGGAAAGCTCTCCTGAACCGCTGCCCGCATTTGGTAGCTGTGGTGACTAATACAAAGCTGTTGTTTTAAAAACAGCATTAGAACAAGAAGACTGCTTCATTTTCCTCCCTGACTGTAGGCCAAGTGCCAGCAATGACTGACAGCTTGATCTGTCAAACAAGAAAGACAGCTTGAGCTGTCAAACAAGAAAAGTTTAGGTTGGGGGTGTTATTATTTAGACATGAGAAGGGTGATGCACCTTTGAAAGTGTGTACACATAAAGCATGTCTTTTCATTTTGAGAGCATGGTCTTATATAAAAGGGGCTGCTTAAACAAAGAGCAAAGTGGGCCAATCCTCAGCCACTGCAGTATTGTGAGCAAAGTTCCAGCAGCTCATGAATGCCAGGAATCCGGCCTATTGTCTGCCTTTCCACTCCACTTTATTGTCTGTGAAGTTTGCCTTCAGTGTACCCAAGTTTAGTGTACTTCAATAACTCAGTCAACAGAGGGAAGCAGATGGCAAACATTCCCTCCCAGAACCCGGGGGTTTATTTCTGGCATCTTAGTGATACCAGAGGTATCACAGATGCAAACCCTCTGGCCAGCACCACTGTGCTTTGCCATCAGGTTTCCTCTCTTGTCAAGGCATCAGTGCCTCTTAAAAGCCAAAGTGACCTGGTTTGGTTTTGGGACTAGCAGCATACATGGTTTGAACCTTATCTCACTCCTTCAACAATCTGTCCAGAAAGAAACATCTGTCAGGAGAAAAACTGCTAACACTGATCCTTCCCTGCTCATCTGGACACCATAAAGGCATGCGTGTGGTTACAGTCACACTGTGCCATCCCTTGCATGTGATGTGCAGGCTGGGTTATCTCCGAGAGCAAAGGAGGAAGTTCAGGGACCAGGAGGGAGGATTTGCAGTGGTGCCTGAAACTGTTGTTATTTTTCAGGTGTGCTTGTCTGTGAGCTGGCAGGACTCTGACAGTTCAGTGTGCCCAACGCATTTCACTGTTTTCTCATTTTTTAATAACACTTAATTCAAACTTATGAATAGTTACTGTTTCACCAGGGCTTAACCAAAACCTGCCATCTGGAATAGGCATTTGCAGTAGTGCAATGCTTTTGCTCCATGGAGATACCAGTACAGCTCCAGAACAGAAAGATATTTTCTGACACTAGATTATTCACTGTAATGGGTATCTCAGTGTTCAGTGGCACTGAATTCATTATTTGTCCATTTTGACCACGTCAGACTTTATCCCACAAGTTCCAGGAAGAAACAGCAATCTTGGATTGCAACTGTGATGTCATCCCCCTGAAGACAGCAGGGTGAAACTTCTAACTATTACCCATGGTATCAAGTCTCTGCACAGTTTTTTTGGTTTGGTTTGGTTTTTTAAAGAAATCTTCTTTCCCTTATGCCACAGATGTTAGAACTGAGGCCTGACACAGTTGCTGGCCTCAGAGGGAGAAGAAGGAAAACCCAGGAGAGTCAGCCCACTGCACCCCAACCTGTAGAAAGCCAGAGACATCAGGACACAATACATACTATAAAGTTCTTTGCTGGAACAAAAGCACCCTCATTGCACTCTCATTCTCTTTTAAATCAACAGAGCTGTAAAAGTTATTTCTACAGGCATCTATTTTCTCTCTCTCATAAAATTGTATGAAAGCGCTTCCCGAACAGCCTCATCGCTATTGTGCAGCCGACACCCCCGCCCCAAACGGCACTCCTTCGCTCCCATGGGCCACGCCACTGAATACAGCAATCACTCGGCTGCCTCGCAGCCTTCCTCCTCTTCTGAAAGCCAGAGCATAAACCGAAATTGTTCCAGAGACGGTAATCTGTGTTTTCGGTACACTCCCTAAGAAGAGACACAACTGACCTATTTTCATATGTCCTCCAGAAAAGAGTTTTTCTACCCACTCTAAGGAGATTTAGCCTTTCTCTCTTTACAAAGGATTGCAAAACAAGTCCTAACAAGTCCTAATTGCCATTTTTTTACCCTTGACATCATCATGCGAAGACCGCTTGCCCAAGGTTATAAGAGCTCCTTGCTCATTCCTTGAATGCATCCCGGCCATCACTCCAAGTTAGAGATTGGCCATTTTAAGCAACTGAGCCATGTGTAGGCACAAATGCCTTGCTGAAGCATCTAGTTTATTAGTGCTACACATTTGTCACTGTTCCTGGTACCAGACAGTAGAACTGGAGAGGGAACAGAAGGGAAGCAAGCAATTAGTTAGGGAGAAAATAATCTACGGTATTGCTTGTGCCCAGGGAAGACGGTAGGAGCACAGCTGTGTCTGCAGAAATTCAGGATCTGGGCCACCTTGTGCAAAAGCAGTGATGCTTTATTGTCAGCTTCTCATACGGGTAATTACATTCATTTCATGAACAGAGGCAGCTTCAGTCAGAATAAAGGTTCAGCCTTATCTGATGGTGATCCTATCTCTTGTGTCCAAGAAACTGATACGTCACACAGGGCTGGAAACCACCATGACGTCTCTGGCAAGTGAGGAGGATTGAACAGACTGTCCTCTCCTTTCACACATGAGCTCCTTTTCTCAACCCTCACCTCTTTCCACAGTCCCAACAAGTTTCCTTTCATGCCTTTAACTCCCACCAAAGCTGCACTCTAAATGCCAGTTTTCACATCCTAGACATTTTTATTACTGCAGATTTTCCACTGGGATCCCAGCTTGCACCTCACCATGTCCCTACCATGATCCAGTGCCACAACGGCAATCTGTGCCATCTCAACAGAGAATTCAGCTGTGCGTGCCCCATGATCACACAGAGCCCTCAAGTGCGTATTTTTCTCCCCTTAAACCCACTCTTATCTAGATCTGGCCCACATAAAGATAACCTATATGTGTCACCTCTTATCTCTCCCTGTTGATGGGGTCTGAGTAGCTAATCCAAGACCTTCAGCCCTACTGATAAACCATACACATGATGATTTGAGACATCATAAGTGAAGCCACGACTTCAAATTATTTATTTAAGACCTAGTACATTATACACAAAAGACTGTGTCAGAAATACCATGTTGAGGTTTGAAGTCAAACACAAAAAAAGCACATCTAAGGGAAGTATAATTTTGCCTACAAAACCTGTTTCATTCCAAACACTGGCTGGATTTCCTTTCTTCAGGGTGTAGTGAAGGGGTTGGGTTGTTGCTGAAAAAGCTGAATGTGTTAGGAGACTTTGGAGTGGAAAATACGGTCCTAGAGTTAAGGGTAAAGTGGGAACTGGATCCTTTTTTTTTGCTTCCATTTGCTCAAGTGCTGTAAGAGACTAGAAAAAGGCTTCCTAAATGTTCCCTGTGCTGAAACTCTGACATGGGAAGTAACTCAGGCTGATGTGAAGAACTCTTGACCCTCTGGGGCTTCCAGAAAATCAAGAGCAGCTGTGCTTTGAATCCAGAACTGCTGCAGAAGTACTGAAAAAAACCCAACCCAGTTTGAAACACCTCTGCCAAGCAGCTCAACTATTTGATTTTCAGCTTTGAGTCCCAACTTCTTACCTGGAATACAGTGCTACACCTCCACAGTACACTGCAAATATCACCTAACTCTGGGGGTAGGCAGATGGAGTACTGTTGAGACTGAAAATCCCTGGGGATGGGGATAGGGATCTTATTAATAAAAACCTCCTCTTCAGAATCAGGGTTCAACATAAAAGGGGTCTCTGCTTTTCCCCGGTGCCCTACCCACTCCCCTGGACTATGCTACATTCTGCAACTTCTGTGATCTTGGAGCAAAGTCAGGCTGGGTGCTGTGTAGAAGTTCGGTGTACAAAATTATCTTCAGCATCTCTCCCTGTCCCACAGGATTAACAGCAGTGTTGCAACAGTGCAAATGAGTGAGGAGCAGACACTGTCGCCAAAACTTAAATCTGAGGTGGCACTAGCCCCTGGCAAAGTCTTCTCTAGCCTTTTTCAGTCAGTCAGACATAGTCGTTAAGGGAACATTTTTGGGGATGTGTCAAATGCAATCGCATAAAAATCTCCTTTCTGATGGGAGTTTTAGGTTATAAAAGTTAATGCAATGCAGATAGCTGAGTTGAACGGGCTGTTTCCCAATAGACTCCGGTATAAAAAGTATTGCATTATATAAAGCTTGAATCACAGCTTTCTCAGCAACTGTTTGGTACAGACTGGGTATCTGTCTCATGAAAGGCAGTGAAAATAGTATGGAGAGAAGGCTGCACTTCCTAGGAGAAGACCTGGCAATAAGATGGGGATTTTGAACCTTTTTTTTCCATTAAAAAGTATACAGCCAAAATGAAAGCTAAAGAATAATTTCATTATTGCTTCCTCTTTATTTAAAAAATGCATAAAGTCAGACTGTCTGGCTAGCACATTATGAGGATATTGATGCAGTTAAAAAAAAAAAAAAAAAGTGCAGTGATTTTTCTACCCGGAAACCTGATGTGTCACTCCTTCAGCTTTGTCCCTGGGGGCAGACCATGGGAATTCCCAGTCTTGGGCCCCTGTGGCTCTCAGCCAGCCCTGCCATTGAAGCTGTGCTTTCAGCCTGGGATGTTGCTGTGCTGCAGGGGCAGAAAATAAGCCTTCAGTCTGTTTCCTGGCAGGATGAGGTCGGGTCTGAGGGGGCTGTGTACAGGGTCCCAAAAACCTCTGTCAGCACCATGAAGAAGCAGGGAGCCTTCTTACCTCCCTGGGAGGAGAGAAAAATTAGACAAATTTTGTCTAAACCAGCAATAATCCAAAGACTTCTAGAGCCCCATAACATATTTTGCTTTAGTTTCTTTCATGGAGTATCTTACTCATTCAGGGCTCTAACAGCTTCATGGCTGGTTGAGGAGAGTACGTGGGATTACAACTGCCTCCTTTGAAACATGGATTTAACAGGTGAGGGAATGACGACCTTTTAGCTTCACATCTACAGTCACACCTCTCAGTGTGCTCGGTCGATTTGGTGCCCCAAATCCCAGGATGTATTTGCAGCCACGTGGTAGTTCAGCCCCTGGCTTCATGTGGGAACTGCACCTGCCCCTTGCTCAGCCCATATTGGTTTATGTGGTGGGAAAGGTCTGTGTTGTAATCTGAACTGAAGTACGGAGAGACAGATTTTGGAAACCTCTTGGAAAGGTTTGTCTTCAAAAGGGCTTCTCTTTCTGCTTGCACAGCATTTACAGCACAACGCTGATTAATGCACCTTCCCCTGCCCACACCAGCCTGGTGGTCGTTTGGTGTTGGCCCACAGGTATGTGCACCATTCACATCTTTACCTATTCCAATCCTTAACAGGGTAAAGTTTAATCATTCTTATTCCTGGTGCTATTTTGGGGAAGAAATGGAGTCATTCTGTCATTGCATGCACCAGAAAACATGAAAGTCTCTAAGGAGCCCAGGCTTCCTGTTGCCAGTGCCTTAAACTTTGCCCCACCTTTGGGAAGCACAGGCAGCTAGTGGAAGAATGTCATCCACTCTAACAATTGATTTTCTTATGTACAATAACGTCAGACCTTTTAAATAAAAGGCTGACCTGTCTCCTTCTAAAATAATTCATCTGTTTTATGGAGTGTTGTTCTGATTATATACAATTCCCACAAGAAGGGAAGTACCTTTAAAATAAGGACTATTCAGTACTAGTACAGGATTTCCTCTTGTTGTTGATAATTTCCTCCTAACAGAAGACGCAATGAATCCCAGAGAAATTCAAAGGGGCAATCTACAGACAGTTAGGCATGTACATTATACAGGGAACATTGTTCAATCACATTGATGTTTTCCTGATGAAGTAAAAAAACAGATATACCTGCTGTGCAGCATGTAAAAGAGTTCCTACAGCACACGCTTCAGTTCCCTTTGCTACATTTTTAACCACTACACAATCCCACAAACTTTCATGTGACCATCGCTGAACAGCAACAAATGACCATTTTTCTCATTTCATCTTTTGCTGTTGAAATCCAGCTTCTAAAATGGCCTCTGCTTTTAAAGGCAGGCGTGATGACAATGAGAAGATTTCCCAGTCACTTTCAGCACTATCTACAGCAGATATATAATATGAAAGAAGTTCTGTGTTCTCTCTACCCGATGTCCCTTGACTCAGAAGGAGGCTCCATACTCACCTTCACTCATCTTCCACTACTGGTCAGAACATGCACCTGCCCTACTCATGTAATGGTGAAGGAGACCTCATACCTACACAAATGGCTAATCCATGCTGAGAAACACCATACCAAAACTCAGGAGCTAAGTGGCTGCACTAGCAGCTAGGTGGTAATTGCTGATGAAGGCTGAGGGGTTTGTGGAAAATGCTGCCAGTCACTCGGTGCTCTTATCAGTTATTCTGCTGTCTCAAATTCTCTGTCAGCATGGGTCAATCTCATGCTTTGATTCCTTCCTCCTTATACTTACTTGAGCAGATTGTACAAATTCAGTCAGTAAACCATGCTATAATGCATTCTTAAAATCACTGTGAGTCCATCTAGCCCTGGTTTCTCCCTAGCCAGTGGAATGACCCATCAAATTCGATGAAGACATGCACATGCATTGTTTCAGCACCTTATTGGTTTTAAATAATGTGCCTCACTCTTTGTAAGTTGCTCATACTGAGAAAAATGATGAATACTGAGTACTACCTTCCCCTCTCTAAATCCTCTACCTACTGGCATGCAGCTTATTTTTTCATCTGATGTCAGGTATTTCCGTATCTTTGCCGCAGGCAAAGCAAACAATGCATCTCTTCATTCATCTGTTCACAGCCTCAATTTTCCTCTGATCCTACAGATCAGCCTTCCTTCCTTCTCCTGCCATTCTCTCGCAGAGCTGCTTCACCAACTTTCCTACTCCCAACATCCTTTCTTCTGTGAAAGCAGAGCAAAACAGAGAAATGCACGTACCTGTTTAACCTGTTACTAATGTTTGTGCCTAGATTTTGCAGCTTACCTTGGAGAAGCCACCTGGAAAGCCCCAAGAAGTCGCTTCAGTGCAGAGAGAAAAGCGTAGTTTGCAAAGTCCTCCCTGGGCTGAGGCTGCCCCAATGAGCAGGAGGTGTGCAGAACTGGTTCCAGCTATTCCCTCCCTTCCTTGCCAGGAGGCTTCACCTGAAACGAGCAGCCTGGTAAAAGACTCTGAAAAGGTCCAAACGATGTAATGTGTTAGGGGGTCTATAAGCAGGGCAGAATGCCCCCCCACTCAGCTGTACTGAGCACTTAGATAAGCCCCTCCTGCATTATACAGCTGTGTTACATGATTTATAAAGGAAAAAAAATAAAAAACAGCTGGAAGAGAACCTCTGTCTATGAACTTTGCTGGGAAAGCTTGGGCAGACTGCACACAGCACGTGTCAGAGCAAGGCAGTTTGGTCCACTCCTTCAAGCTGCATGAATAATCAGTAGAATTTGCTAGACAAAAAATTGCATGGGACTAGGTGGAGTAAGAGATAACAACATAAAATACCCAAGAACTTCCTTAATAAAAGCCTTCACCAAATGAACACTTCAGACTCCCAAAAGACACCTTCAAGTATCTGTATTTTACTAGGCATTGCCATTTCAACATTTATGACTGCAGACACGCTACTATATTGCAAGCATGAGTCAATGCCCACATCTTCTGGCTCCAGAAGAAAGGGATTGTTCTAATTTTTATTTATAAGCTGGGCAAGTGGAGAGAGAGTCATTCAGTCACAGGCAAAGCACACACAGACCCTACGAGGTCAGGTAGGCTGGTTAACACAGGAACATATCCATGCTTTAATGTACTGAGTCACAAATACCACAATCCATCTCTGCGTCCTTTCATGTAAGGCCTCAGAAAAGGGCTTTGTACATAATTTTTGTTGCCTTCCAGCACGAAGCCCGTGACCTCTATATAATTCACTAGAGAATTCCAGCTCCATGTAGAGTGTGTTGCAATCCAAGCTGGGAGTTTCTGGCAATAAACATTTGTGAGTATGCACACAATATAAAACAGGAAGAAGGATTTCAGTTTATTTGTGTTCACTTGGGCTTATTTGTTGCTTGGAAAAAAAAGCCTGGCAGACTTCCCACCACTATGCAATAGTCTAGGAAGGCTCCTGTCACCTGGGGACTCACATGCTGATGTGTGAGTGAAGAGAGCAATAGGCAGGATTCATGGGGTTTTCAGCATGATCCTAATAAACTCTGTCATGCTACTAGTGTTAAGACAGGGGCGCTGAACAGAAAGTGTCTTAAGAACTACTGACAGCTTCTTTCCAAAAGCTAAAAAATGTCACTTCCATCAGCTATTCCTTTACGCCAAAGCACAGAATGGATTTCCAGAGGTTTATGTCTGGTTTTGTGCAGCATTTACCAGCCTTTTTAATTTATTCTGCGCTCAAATCCAGCTTCCTTAATAAAGGAAGATAATATTAACTTATATGAAGTACCACATCACCTTACATCCTACCCAAAGCTTTAGCCTGAGGATTTCCAGATGGACACATTTCATCCAAAGCAATTGTTGGTGGTTGGGGGTCATGGGATCAAGACACATACGCATTTCCTTTCTTTTCCAGCATCCCTCTGGTTAAGCTTGTGCTCCTGAGTTGCTCTTTTGCAATAGGGTAAACAAGTAAATGTTTTGGGCTCCGGAGATATCTATTGCCTAGAGAAGCAAGCTTATTTTGCCTTTCTTTGTCTTTAGGAACCTAGCATCCCGTAGGAAAGAAAAATAGCAGTATGTCTCAGAACTGTAGTTTTTGAGAAATAACAGCATTTATCATTCATATAGAAAATTTCCAACTACCACTGCCTCTTGAGGAAAGGAGACCAAGCACTGCCATATCTGTTTCACTGCTGGCAAAACAGATATACATTAAGTGATTGCCAAGACAGATTTTCAAAGTTAGCAGCAGCCCTGGACTTAAAACTCTGGTGTTTTAGCTTCTGAGCCATGCTTTTCCCATTTGAATTACTAGTTTTTTTGAGTTCCTATAATTCATTCACCTCTTTCTACGATAACAATCAGTAGATTTTGAATCCGTAAAAATTAATATAGAATTACTGAGAAAGTTGAATAAAATTAGTACTTTTCATTAATACCTTTGTCATTGGTAATAGAAAGAGAAGACAGTGGATATAGAGACAAACACCAGCAGTGAAACTTTTATTGCACTCTGCTTCTGAAGTCCATTCAAGGGTAGGACAGTGGGACAAAAATAATTATAGGGGTCTTTCTACACAAAAGAGCCAGCTATTTAGAGGAAGGCAAAGTCATTTGAATGTCAATGAAATAACCATTAAAAGGCTGAGAAGCATTGCCATTTATTAAAAGATCTAAAGAATAGTTGCATGCACTATAGCAATCTTCTAGGTAGGAGTTGTTAATTTGCTATAAAAACCTGTTAGGGACAGGGCAGAGCATAATTAAACAGGAGACAATACACACTGTGAAAGGAAACTGGATTTGGAATTTTACAGCCTCTTATTTCAGGTTTCTACATGAAATACTATGCTCTATAATCTCTCCTTAATAACACCTATGTATTTCTAGCTCCCACAGTGTTTTGCATTTCATTTCTAGCAGTGGTCTCCTGCAGCCTCAGAAGGTAAAACAAGGTTATGCACTTGAATGCTCTCCCGCTCTTTCCAGCCTCACAGCAATCCTTCTTCCGAGAAAGTCTCTCATCAATGCCACTCCTTAATTGGCCTGAGAGCCCCTCTTTAAACAAAGCTCTCATCTCCCACAGGGCCGAGTTCTTTCTGCTATTCTGGCAGAAACATCCAGACAAGGATGTGCCATTTACCAAAACAAGTGTACTATAAATCCAAATGTGCAGGAAAGAGGTGAAGCACTTCCAGAAGTTCTGTAGGTAGAGATTTGCAGGCAGGACGGACGGCATCAGGAGAAAACCTATCTACCTGTAACCCTGACAGGTTTTTACTTCAAGCAAAGGTGTTAGACACTGGTAACAAATACAGGATCGGTTGGAGACCTGGGGTAGATTCTGCACTAATGGACTGAATGTGATCTGAACCTCACTGTAAGGTACAAAACTTCGTTCCAGACCCACAGGACAGGTAACAATTTTGTGAGTTAGACAGAAAAGAATTTCATATTTGTAATGATCACTTTTTAATACAAATAACTAAGAATATTCAAGTGCAGTGCAGCTTTAACCTCTACTTTAGCAGAAACCCTGATATCTTCACTACCTGCCCACACACTGCCAGGCACATAAAAGCGATGTGCAAAAGAAATCCTGCATTTTCCTTCCCTTGACTGTTACTCCAAGGCACTGTGGTTCTCCATGTGCTCAGCTAGCACAGCTACATATGCCATAATACCTGAGAAAATAGTAAATACAAATGCCCACAGCAGGACTGAGTAGCAATTGTTCGACATCTCCTGTGACACCCACAGGCATAGAATTCTCCGTTGATATATATCAGACAAGCATGTAATTTAAAATACTTTGTTCTTTCTCCTTTATTTAGCCACAACATAGATACAAGAGCAAACCCCTTCCAGTGGAACTCACTCGATAAACCTGTTCAGATTAAGATTCTCATGAAATCAAGCAAAATATATGTACATGCACACACTCTCAGGCACACAAGAACACAGTAGAACCCTTACAAAATGAGGAGTGGCACTGAACTGCACCTAAAACACAACAGAAAAATCACCTGGTTAGGATGCATCTGTTAAGCAACAAGGCTGTGCACTGAACAGGTTCCAACTGTGCCATTCCACTGGCTATTTAAATACCAGCATCAATCGTTTCAGCTGAAAATTTGAAGCTCACAGAGAAGAGTCTGACCTCAGATACCCAAGAATTCAGGCTAGCAGAACAATTACTCCACTGTAACTCAAAGCCGGATCCGGCCCTATGAAATGAAGGTGCCTGTGACCAGCTCTGGCTGGGAGATCACTGTAGGTGACAACTTTAGTTCCCGTAACTTCCCCAGCACCTAAACCCACCACCAATACAGCGTGCAATTGGACTTTTGCACCCTCCCCACTCATACTGCTCCTTTTGGTGGAAGAAATAGTGTAGTGGTTCTGAGAAGTGAGTAAATGTCTACTAGGGACTAGAATAAGATTGCCAAATATACCAAACAGCTTCAGAAGAAAGAGAAATTGGGCTCTTAGATAAAGCCGGTCATGCAGGTCCATCTGATTTGTCAACGCTTTGCTCAGAAATATAAGACTCAAATATAGTTTACAAAAAGAGTAATTCTTTATAGAACATCTCATTGTCAAAATACTAACAAAAACACAGCTTGTAAATGCTGAGAAGAATGGTCTTGGAAAAATTAATAACAAAACTAGGCCATCGCTAACAATAATAGGTGGTATCTCTTCATAAAAAGCCAGTCTGATGTACTCAGGAAAAATGAAACATTTGAAACAAACTGTTTACAAAAGTGACTTAAATGCTCAGCAGAGATCTAACACAAGTGTTAACAAACCACTATTGTAATTTTATTTTTGGACAACTTCAGCAACTATTAAAATAAACCCAACCTGTTAATACAAAAATGTAGAAAACAAAAAGAAAAATCCAATGAGACAGTTTTTAGACAAACTTAGTTAAGGTGAAGCTGTACCTGTGTCCCAGTTACTAAGAACTTCAACTTTAAGGGTGGCATAACCCAGCTCAGCTAGGTTTATAGGCTTTCCCACCCTTGCTAAAGAGTCAGTTCTTAGAAGGCGCCAATCTCAGTCCCCCAGGGTCTGTACGGTTTGCTGAGTGTTGCTGACTGTGTTGGTGTAGATGGGCTCAGCACGTTGGGGGACAGCAGATGAAAGGAGCCAAATGAGAAGGGGAACGCAGACAGAGATGCCATGGAGGAGAGGAGAGGTGGAGACAGTTTGGTAGTAGACGTGACCACAGGGAGCACTGGTCCAACGCTGCCATTTGGGGGCACTCTGAGTGAGGAAGTTTCAGCATGTGGGGCAGCAATTCTGGTCTGGTGATGTGGTTCTGTGGAAGATGCTGTAGTGCTGGTATTACCATGCCCATTTTGAGCCAGCAGCAACGGGTGAGGTATGTGAGGGTGATGTCCAAAGGCACTGCCCCAAGGAATGTGTCCAATGCCAGTGTGTGCACTGCTCGCTGCTTCCCGTTGAGAGGCGTAGTTGTTGAGATGAGACACGAGTCGAACTCGCAGAGGATCAGAGGCGTCCAGACCCTCTATGATACTCAGGTATCGAGCAACTTCAGCCAGGCACTCTCGAAACCCCAGACTCCGATAGTCCATAGCCAAAGCATGAGCATCAAAATAACCTAAGAGAAAAGAACAGAGAATGAAGTCTTAAGATGTTGTTTTCTAGTCATTGTCTACAAGTAGCCTCCCCACTCCACCCTCCCCTATAAGCATATTTCACTTGGATGTGGTTAGTATTCCCAACCATAGACTAGCTGCCAAGCTCCTTTTTTTTTTTTCCTTTTTTGTTTAACAAGCTTTTCTTTTATATCTGTGCTGTGATGCTGCAAGTCCCAAGACCAGTCACAGAGTGCCATTTTTAAACTGGAATTGCTCACTGACACTGGAGGAAAGTATTTTTGTTCTTTTCATGTCTCCCTTGTGCAAGTAAAACCAGAGCACACTGAAATTCATTAGAAACACAAGTCCTAACTTATCAGGGGAGACTTAAGCAGGCAAAGTACTTTTTTCTTAAAAGTGCCTTTCAGCATTTTTGCTAATTTTTTTCACCACTTATTTCATCCTGTATTTTTTCCTACTTCTGTTCTGAACTTTCAGAAAGTTAGAGAAACAAGCACTAGACATCAATAATAACTGTTTTCCAAGCTGCCAAAAGCTGATTTACTTCACAGTGCTGACACACTCCTAGAGACTTGCAGTCACTCTCCTCTAGAACAATGCTTTCCTCAGAGCTAGCACCTCAAAAGCTTTCAGTGCTAGTGATGCCACAAATCTTGTCAAGTAGAGAAAGTCCCTAATTCCTGATGAAACGTAAGAGAGCTGCCGTTCACTTTCTGCAAGCATTGCCAGTGCTCGGGAATGCGCTGCTCTCACAGCAGCCTCCCTGCAGGGCTGCTGACTCTGTCACGCACAAAACTTTACCTTTCCCTCCTGCTGTATGCAGCATTTTCAGGTGATCGACAGTCATCTGCAGAATCTCTGCTTTTTCCAGCTTGGCTGATCCCTAGGAGAGAAGGGAAGGCACGAAACGTTTCAGGCAGAAGAAGAGACGTTACCGAGGGTGACGCTCCCTGCCGGGCAGGGATGCGGGGGCAGCGCGGAGGGTCGCTGGGCGCTACCTGCTTCTCAAAGGCGCTGGGCACCAGCCTCCTCAGCTCGGACAGGCTGTTGTTGATGCGGTCGCGGCGGCGCTTCTCGATGATCTAGGGCAGAGAGCGAGGGTCAGCAGAGCCGTGCCGGGCTGCGGGGAGCCGCGGCCGGCCGGCGGGCACTCACCCCTCGGCGCCTCTTCCTGGCCAAGATCTGCGAGGTGGTGGAGGGAGACATGGAGCCCGCGGCCGAGCTCAGGTTCCTGCGGGGAGCAGCGGGACACCGGTCA
>VZTI01005851.1:897662-932124 GCA_013397865.1 Struthidea cinerea | reverse complement strand
CGGGCGTGGCGCTCTTGGCGCAAGTGGAAAATAAAGGCTTTCCCGAGCGGGGACGGGGCTGAGTGGGGCTGCGAGGGGGATGCTCGGACGGCGGGTAACGTTCATGCGGAAGGGCGGGGGCCACCCCCGCCGTTGGTTTCGCCCACGCGCCCTCCCCGCCTCCCCCGGGAGCCCGTGACAGGTGGAGCGGCCCCCGCCGGCGCGCGCGCGCCCCCGCGGTTGTCACGTGGCGCGGGCCGCCGCGCGCGCTTCGCGTGAGACGCACGGGAAGTCTCGCGATGCCTCGGGGGCCTCAGGGCGTGAGGGCGGGGAGGGCCCGGCCCGGCCCCGGCTGGAGCGGTGGGAAAGTCGCGAAGGACGGAAACGGCAACACCTGGGAATTCGCGCTTCTGGGGACGCCTCGCGTGTGAGTAAAGCTCTGAATGTCTTCAGGCGCAGAAAGGAAAGGGGGTTTGCTGCTTGCTTCCTCTGCTTCATACAGCTTAGCGCAGCTCCAGCCCGACTTGCAGATGAAGCGTTACCTGAGCATCGTACAATGCCTTTAGGGACCTAAAAGATCATCTCATTCCAATCCCCTGCCGTGGGCAGGGACACCTTCCACTGGACCTGTTTGCTCAGAGTCCCATCCAACCTGGTGTTGAACACTTCCAGGGATGGGACATCCATGCCTGTTCCTGTGCCTCCACACCATCCTTGGGTTCCTTGATTCCTCCACCCTTCCCAGCTCAAGCAGGAACCCGGGGACCACGTTTCTCTTTACAGTACCACACAGCCAGGAGGCTTTAGGGTTTTTTGTGTAAGGTGTTTGCACATCATTCGATCTTGGCTCCGCTGTGGTGTGTACGAGGAGGTGAGTCCTGTTTCAGGTGTGCGAGGGCGCAGCTCATCCCCATTTTGCTCAAAATGGATCAGAACAGCCTTCTGTAACAGCACTACGTCACTTTTGCGGTGTCTGGCTGAAGCTTCATGTCTGAAGCTTCCCATTTGAATTTCTTGTTTGATGATTGCCAGGTGCTCTAAAGCAAAAGTAAAGCCATTAGGTGCCTTTGGGAATCAGGTAAACGAGGTCAAAGACTAGCCTATGCAGGGGATGCTGCCGCTTGCTGGTTCTCCTTTAATTGCCGCTCTCCAATCACGTGCTCATGACACTGAAGCATATTTCTGCCTTTCTCTGTGTTAAACTAACATGTCAGTGATGTTTTTCAGGTGGATCCTCACATGTTTTTTGACCCTGATGGTGCAGAGACACTGCCAGGAATGGAGACCTGGTCAAGACAAAGTCTTAAAATAATGCAAATGAAGACTCACAGTAGTGTGTCCATGCGCCTCTTAAAAGCAGACTTGTAATGTAGCTCTGCTTTCTGATGCAAATCTAGGAAGAACAAAAAATCCCCACCTGGGTTTGGTGATGTTGCATTTCTTCATAAAACAGCAGCCAGTTTAAGAGTATTGGTATAAGGGACAGGCGTTTGTGTTTAAAGGACTTACAAGTTTGGAGTCCAGATAAAGGCCAAGTTATTTTTGGTGCTGGGAATGGGCAATGGTCTGTTAATACTGGAAAAAAAGCTATGATCAAATATCTGTGTTCGTCTCTATTGTCCGTGGCTTCTCTGTCATGGATTTACTCAGCAGAGTTTCCTCAGGTGTCAAAATCAGTGCCAAGAGCCTGACTAGTTGGGAATGTGCCATAAATACAGGATTTCAACGCAGATTGTTTTTGAGGATCTTGACTCTCAGGTGTAAAGTTTTCACTTTGCAGTGTCCCAAACATAAATCAGCAGAAAGGAAAGTAGACAAAACCATTTCTCAGTGGAAGGAAGCATTTCTCTTGCTAAACTACAGAGCAAATGAGGAGACTGTAGAAGCAGAGAGTCCTGGTCCAGCTGAAACTTGTGTGCACCTGAAGTTACAACAACTGAGTTACTTCTCAAGTACTATCAGTGCCACTCTTCAGCCCCTGCCCAAATTGATGGGATTGAATTTCCAGATGCCTTTGTTTGTTTGTTTGTTTCTTTGCTGTCTCTTCCAAGTCAGGTCGCAAATTTGAAGGAGCAGTAGATCAGTCCCTGTTGGATACAATTAAAATCTCATGGTCTTCTGTAATCCAGACATACTTTGTAGTCACCTGCAGCAAGATTCACCCCTGGTAAAACAATGGTGCTTGAAGCTGGGTATATCAGTTCAAACTGGGTTTTTATTCCTGCTTTTTGAAGTTCTGGGTAGCTGCAAGCCTTGATCTGTTAAGCAAGTGAGGGCAGTGGTCATCTCCTTACCCCAGAAGCTCAGGAGCCACATGTGATCTTTACTGACACTGCTGTTTAACAAAGGATTTTGAGATGTGGAGTCAACATTATGCTCCCAATAGCTCAGGAGACCTCTGACTATGAGGCAAATCCTTTTGCAGCAGAGCAGGCACAATGTGACAAGACAATCTTGGATTCATGTGACAAGGTGCGCAAAGTGAAAGACAGCAAAGAAAAAAGCAAGTTGACCAACAGAACCCACAGGATGCCATTTTGTGTCCTACAGATACAAATCCAACACTTGCATTGTTTCCATGTAGCCAAATTTTAGTTGACCTGCCTGAAATATGTGGCTGTTTGGCATGTAAGGGAAAGCAGCATAAACTAGTAAAGCCTGGCAATAGGTTAGTCAGGGAGAAAGCAGTTTCATTAACACTTTTCTTTTTCTGTATTTGCTTTCCCTACTGTTGTTTTCTTCATTTACTCCGAGGTAAAAGAAGAAAAACTTAAATTACTAAACTGTTTTCTTGATATTTGGAACAAAAAATCCTGTGGTGCTTCACTTTTGTACTTTAGCAGTGGCTTCTCTATTGTCCAAAGGTTCATAATAAAATGACCTGCAATTTTCATGTTCCCTGTACTACCCACATTAAAGTTCCGATGAGTGTTGTGTGGTGTTGTGTGATGTCCTATGTTTTGACAGCATGTGGTGGTCAAGAAAGTGAGGAAGCTGATCTAAACCCCAAGGTTTTGGGATGTTTTTGGGTTTGTTTTTTTTTCCCCACAGAAAAAAAAAGGCAAATGTTTTTGCTAGCAATAAGGAAAGTCATTACATGGGTAGGAGAATTACTATTGAAAATAGGAAAAATGTCATCCTGATACTGTTTATCACTATGTTGATCAAAAAATTGCTCTTTAATCTCAGAAATACTTTACTAACTTTTGGTAGTAAGGGGAGTAAAAGTGAACTGGTCTAGGAAATGCGTTGTTATAAAAAAAATAAGTGGTTTTTATAATGAAAGTTTTAAAAACAAGGCTAAATGTTTTGGGTATTGACCTTAATTATTATTGTTCTGTCTTGCTTGAATCATGTAGTCATTTTTGTCTATTGCCCTCTGTGTCCTTGGTTAGCATGACTTTAAAACCTGGATTGTCTTTGAAAGGCTTAATGCTGGAATTGATCCGGGATTTAAGTGGTAATTCATGGTCATAAGAAGTCCATGCAGTCACCAGGTAAGCAGTAGTATCCATCCCTGTGCAGCAACGTGTCAGCAATTCAGTCTAATACATGGAAAACCATGAATTTGTATCATGACCTTAACTGTATCCTGAGCTGTTTCATGAAATTCAGAAAGCAGGGGGGTTTTGGGTATTCTGTAGGTTTGCTGTGTAGGAGAGACCAGTTCTCTGCATGCCAGCATGAACAGTGACCTGTTTGCTGACGCTCTCTTAGTAGACGAAATGACTGCTATAAGAGCTGTATCCTATTTTTGCAGTATATAGATCTATGTTACACTAACTGACAGTTTCTGCTGACTTGGAGAAATAAATAATGTGAAAAATTATACTTGTCCAGGAAGTGGTTCCTTTACAGTGCTTCTATTGGTAGATTTTTGGATCTTTTTTCAGTTGTGCCTATACCTCCCACCTCCAGCACTTTTGGTTGTGTCTTTGGTATGTTTTCCAAACATGGAAATGCTTTCATTTGTGGTATAGTTTTGGCAGGTAAGTAGGTGAATGTCTGCCCTCCCTCTAGGTAGGAACTGAATGTGGCAGCTTTTGACTTGCCACCTTCCAAAGAAATCACGTGTTTGACAGGAGATGATCCTGAAGGATCTCTGCTCTTCCAAAACAGTCTAGAGAAACTGAGATTTCTTGCATTTGTTTCTGTGCAGGAATTTGATGTGTCTGTTGAGAAGATGATGAAATACTGTGTGTGTATTTGTCTTCAGACTGGCAGTTGTAACTTAAAAGAATTTGCCAAATGCTGTAAAGAAGAGGTAGTTTTTTATGTATTAACAGTTGCTGAGCTGATACCTTTGTAGCCTCCTGGTTTTCTGGCTTGGAAGTAAACAAGCAAATCTTGCTCTGAGCAAAATTACGAGAGTTTTTGTGTAAACATTTCAAAAGAGCCAATCCTGATGATCAGCAAACCAGGTGAATGAATATCTTGCTAACTTCTGTGAATCCTGGGACAGAATCCAATATTATCCAAAACACTTTATTATCTGGTATTTTTGTTTTTCTCCTAGAGCAGAGGATGTCACATGCTCTTACTGGATTTAGTTTAGTGTTTCATAGGCAAATTTTTTTGAGAAAGTATCTGGGAATTACTTATTTTAAAAGCCTCAGCTGTTGTATATGTTGCTTTTTTAATATTTTTGTGGATATCTAAAAGGACAAAATCTTCAATAACCAATCTAAAACACTATTTTGGTTGTAGTTTCTCTTTTGTGTCCATTTCCTACAACATCAGCCACTTTTAAAATCAAATATTTTGCACAGGTGATGGTAGATACTAAATCTTGTACTGGTGCACAGATGAGAGTTTTAAAGATGCAAACAGCAGAAGCAGCTTTGGGACATTGGGTGTGGCAGAGTCAAAATCTTGGCTCAAGAAGCTCCATCTTGCACTTACTAAACACAATGACAATTCTCCATCCTTGTCTAAGCGCAGCTCAGGATTCCCTTACAGCAATGGGTGAGTTAGGGCATTTCAAATGAAATAAAACATCATGCTTAAATCTGAAGGCTTAGTTGCTGTAGGACAACTCTCTTATATTTTTGAATGTTCCCAAAATGAGGTGGCATCCTGTTAATTTGATGGATAGGATACAATGAGTACGAAACAGGGTTGTACTCAAAGCATGAAACTCTGTTCATCGTATGTAACTGGGAAACACCAAACTGGAATTTGCTTTTTTTTTTTTTTTCTTTTTTATTTTTTTAAGTTTGTTATTATCAAGAGGCAGATTATGTTATGTGGATTAGACTTCTCACAGAGCTGAGACCACCAGGATGGTGTGAGGAAGACGAGTAGTTTCTACCATCAGTTTGACATTCATAAAACCAAAAGCTAACCCTGCCTTTAAGTACATTTTTCCTTGCTTCCCCCTTCAGGTGCACTTCAGTTGGTAACCTGTGAAAGAGGAACTCCCAAGGAATGGCTGGGAGAATTTCCCATCTTACAGTTTCTCAAGATACGGTTTGCTTTCTGTTTACAAGTTTGCAGTTGTGTATTTTTATAAATATACTCAGTGCTACTGAAGTCAGTTTGTGGGTTCTTCTCTAATGGTGTTTTGGTTTGGTTTCTTGTTTGTAAATGAGTCCTATGGTGGTTTACTCCTGTGAGGAAAGTTAAAACAGTGTTTTTCTCCATGGATATATAATCCCAAACTGAAAGCTGAGTGAGAGGAAGGAAATTGCCATTGGTCTCAATGGGGCAAAAGTTTCTTGGGAAATGGTGCAGCAAAGGGAAGCTCCACTGACAATCTGCAATGTTTTCCAAAGCCTTTGTATCCTTGGTTCTTTTTCCGCCACTAGTGGATACACAAAATTACACTGTAAATTGTGAATTCAAATCTTCATATAACAAAATACTTGTTCAGTGGCTTCTTAGTATCAGTGAGAAGAAAGTTTCTCTAATACTCCTTCCTCTCAGTCAAAAATATCCACATCCCTTGATGAACTCAGATGCTCACATGTAGTTAATCCAAGTTACTGGAGTCTGGTCTAGAGACCATGAAAGTAATGATGCAATTGGCACTATTTTGAAGACATAAACGTTTGAAAGTGCATGGATGCGTTTCTTCATAAGGGTAATCTGTATAAAAAAGGACCAGGGTATAGTCTTAAGAAATTTACATTGCTCCTGTTCAGATTATAGTTGTTTATAATACAAAAAAGAGGACAAATGTGTGATCTTTAAATACTTTTGTTGTTGATCATGTAATTGGTTTTTGGTTTTTTTAGTAAGTGATTGGTTTTGTTTTTATTACATATTCCTTCAGTGCAGGCACATTTCTAATGAATAATCCCACCATCCCAAGGACCTGAACCTGCAGGTTCTGAAATACCTTCTGAAGAGACTTTCTGCTCAGTCAAGATAAAGTCCCACATCTAATGGATCACTCCAGGCAAGATTTCAAAATTTAAATGCTTATCAGAGTTCCTTTATTCAGGAAATTGGGCAAGACACAGGATTTCTTGCAAATTCTATGTTGTTCCTGGTTTCTGTTACATCAACGCATGCTAAATGAGACACCCTGCACTATTTATGCTTCTGCCTCTCTGAAAACATAACTGAATACAATACATATGATTAGAGAAGAACAACACAGCTACTGTTAAGCCTCTTTTATGTATCAACTGAATTTTTTCATATCTACGCAGGGTTATTAATTTTGCAGTGTAGGTGCTTCTTGTCAGTGGTCTGCAAAAAACACATGGGAAATACAAGTAGGAGGATCTCAGTTTCTATCTCCCAGGTGGAGTGGTTTGGTTCCAAACCCTGCCTTGGGTGGGTGGTTTGGTGCTGTACAAGAATGGGAGATCCCAGCAGCAGCTGCTTGGTGCCCAGCAATGGGACAGGAGGAACAGGGAGAAACTGATGCCCGGGAAGTTCCACCTGGACATGAGGAAGAATTTCTTTCCTGTGCAGTGACCTGTAGACACTAAAAAGCTTTAGCAGAGAAATTTTTCAGCTTTTTGCAGCATTCTGTGAGAGCTCTGTGTTTCTCGTGAAAGCTATGAAAAACACTGCTATGGGGTTTTGTAAACGAATTCTTTATCTTTGCACCTGGAGTTTGTTGTGCAGTGTTGTTATGGTATACTGAAGAAATATTTTCAAATGGGAGTTGTATAGCCTCCACCAATCATTCTAGGGTGTGGCTGGTCAAAGAACCAATAACCTCCTGTCATCTTTGGGAACCAAGTTATATAAATCAATTTATAATTAATTAAATAACGCCATTTTCTCCTGATCTCGGATTGTCGTTTCTCGCCGTTCACGGTACAGCAGCGACAGTGACCGAGCACTGAACAGATTGCCCAGAGAGGGTGTGGAGTTTCCCTCGCTGGAGATACTCCAGAACTCTGGATACAATCCTGTGCCATGTGCTCTGGGATGGCCCTGCTTGAGCAGGGAGGTGGGACCAGATGACCCATGGTGGTCCCCTCCAGCCTGACCCATCCTGTGATTCTGTGAATGAAGAGGAGAGGAGAGAGCAAAGTGTTTAAGGTTTGACCACTGGTTGAACAGAGACCTTTTCTTCAGCTGTCTTCTTGACCAGTCACTTATTCCAGCTCTTCTCTCTGTCCTTGCAGTTTTCCACTAAATGTGTAGAACATGAATGTTCTGTTAAAGTGACAAAGTGTCTGGCAAAAAGCAGAAATGATCACATGGTTTGGGGTTGGTTTGGTTTTTTCCCCCAGTCTTGGCCAAACAAATAACTGTGTCAGCACTTGGTCAAAAATGACACAGCTGGGTAACCAAAATGATGGTGCCTTGGAAGGGGTCACGCAGCATCTATTTGGGGAAGGCAGCCCCTGCTTCTGACAGTCCCCTCCCAGCCACTGTTACCAACCCTGTGCCATCCCTCAGCAGTACTGATTTAACTGTTTGCATAGCCATGCTGGAAACTGAGGCAAAGTCATTGAAATAACCTTGATTAAAAAAAGTTAAACAAACCAACCTCCACCCCCCCAAAAAAACCCCCAAACCCAAATACAAAAAAAAACCCAAGCCAACCAAACAAAAAACCTCACAACAAATAAAAACCTAGAAATTTCCAGAGGGGAGGTGAAAGCCACTTCCAGACAACTTTTACGGTCATTATTCCCATGCAATATTGTGTGGCACACTGAAAAATATTTAAGAATAACATCAATTTAATGTGAAATTAAATGCCAGAACGGATGATACAGTGGTTGCATTATTGAGTAGCATACTGAATTCAATTAAATCTTGTCTTGTTAATAAATCTTGCATCATTGCTGACAGCTGCTGTGAAGAATCGTGAGATTGTTTTGTAAGGACATTCAGCCTGTTCCTAGCAGTGCCTGAGGAGCTGGTGGACGGCTGCCCAGCACAGTAAAATGATTGCATCTTGTGAGGTTGACTGCAGATTGCTATCACAGTAATAAAAACCAAGTTAAAAATTACAAAAACCTGGTACCTCTAAAAGCTTATGAGCCATAGAAATGACCTACTACTAACTCCTTACTACCTCTCAGCAATTGTTTATTAGGTTGCCAGTTAGATTTTAAATTGGAAGAATTGGACAAATTGCTGTTGGTCTTTATCACAATCTCTCTTTTTCTGCTGTTCTTGTACTGGTGGAGCAGCTGTTGCTGGGAATCAAACCCCTGATGCACAGAGAAGGAGGAATAACTCATTTTTCCAGATAATACTTGCTGTGTTACCTGTGTACACATTTCTTTCCCACTGGAGCATGGACAAAAAGGAGCAAGTTCTACACAGCTGGCAAGGCTAAAAAAGAAACACAATCTACAACTGATGAAACTGGTAGATTATATAGGAAGATAATTCACACTCTTCTTTTATGCTAAAGAAAATCCTTACCAATTTTTTTTCATCTGATTAGTGTTCTTACACTTTTTTTTTAATGCCACTCTTTACAGAAACTTTTAGGAAAGAATTTGTCTTTTGTATTAATTCTTAGGTTTAGAAGTATAAAGATTATCTTCCTGAACTAACCACTCCCTCTTAAGACCAGCTTTGAAATGTTTCCATTATGCTTATTGAGAAGTTTAGGAATTATAGGTGTCCATTCAGAAAAGTGTTTAAAGTAACAATAAATAAAGACCATGAGGGTTAAAGATTAAAAATTAAACTTTTAACTACTGTCTCCTTTCTTTGCAGCCTTAATACGTGCACTGTGATTCCTCCTCTACATTAACATTCAGAAAGTTTTTCCCCATGAACATGTAATTGTTTGCATTAGAAGCTTAACTGTTGTACTCAAAATTAGAATCATGCCTGTGGGTATTTAAAATGGAAGAATAATACCAGCTAATGACTTCAGAGTAACTAGTAAAATTGCATCAGGGAGAGTACTTCAGATTTTGCAGATTGGCCAAATTTATATTGATGAGAAATACATAAGATTTAGCTCAGTAAAATTTAATGAAACCAAGCATGTATTGAGGAAAGGGAAGTGTACAGGCTTATTTGCTGCAATGTGTGGAAACTGGTTAACTTTTTTTTTCAGAGATAAATGAAGTTCTGCTTTATGGAAATGTCTGATTATTTTTCTAAAACAGTGTTACTCCTTTTGATGTAAACACTTACATGGTCTTGCAGAGAGGTTTCTTTAATAAATTAAATTGATTGAAAGTTGTTTCTTCACAAACAAATGTATTTCTTCACCAGGAGTCCACAGAGGAATATTCCTGTGCAGAAAGAACTGAGTTGGTGTGAAATACGAAGGAAACCAGAAGAGTTGCAGTTCAGAGTTCCAAGTGTTTTCTAGAAAATACATCACTTTTCAGGCTGTATTCAACTTTGTAACATCTTTTTCTGTTCAAAGATAGCACACACCTCCTCAAAAGAATGCACAGCTCTTACCTTGGGCTGTGTCAGTGGGCTCCAGCATTCAGGTCATTTATACAGCCATCACCTGGCTTGCCATGTGAGCTATGATTTGTATCACAGGTTCTGGTTTAATTCCTCTAAGAAGTACAACTGCTTCTCACTTTTATCCTCAGAATTCGGTGTAGCTGCATTCTCCAGTTTCAGCAGAGTTTGCTTAATCCAAACCGCCGCGTGCTATAAAGAACATCTTCTTGTGGAAGGTGCAAGAGACAGCAGTTTGGATCCTGATATTAATTGCAAAGAGCCAAGAGGTTCAAGATTAAATTAGAATCTGTATTGTGAACTTCCTAGTGAAGATACAGAATCTGGAAAGATTAGAATGGAATTCGTTAATTAATTAACTTATTTATTTATTTATAAAATTCATTGGAGAACTTCCGGTAAAATACTGGACACTTCTATAAAAGTGTTACAAAAACAGGGAAATGCAAATTCAAATACATCCATACTTTGATGAACCAGATAAATCTTTTAGGCAATCAGTGGATGCATGAGCACTAAAATAGAATGATATAAATCTCATTTTTAAAGTTGGGCATTTTATTCAGAGATTGGATGAAATTAAGAGCATGTGTGTGATGTTCTACTAGCATAGAAACGCTATAGTGAATGAACAAAAAGGTAAGCCTAATAATGTTATCCACAGAACATCTGAAAGGAAGCAGAGCAGAACGACATGTTTTAACCAAGCAGCTCACAAAGCAGGCCTCTGATGTATCGAAGCCAATTAGGACAGAGTCCAAGAATTACAAAAGATATTTAGTCATAAAGAGACACCCAGCAATGTTTTGTCTTATCTCTGAAGCAGATCATTAAAGGCTTCCTGTCATATTTCTTCATGACTTCGTTTCAGGAAAATCCATTGCCCTCTCCTCAGGAGGAGATTGGGACCTACCAGAGCACCTCACTTGGCCCACTTCCAGCCATCCCATGGGCTGCAATCCAGGCAGGGAACAGCAGTCAACCTGCAACAGCAGAACTCTGATTGCTGCCGTTCCTAATTGTCCTCATCACGCTATACAATGTTGGGTCAAAATTCTGATCCCATCCAATCTGTGGCACATGTGCAGAGAATCTTCTGGACGTACCAGGAATTCATTGCAGCACGAAGCTGAGCCAGGAGTTTTGCCACAGCAGCAAGTCTGGGTGCTGCTAGCAGGGCACAGTCTCAAATTCCTCAGCAAAAGATAGGAATTACCTGTAATGGTTAATGTAGGGAGAAGCAGGGCGGGCACCATGTGAGAAGTTTCTCTTCCTGTCAACACCATCTTTTGCTTTCATATGATTTTGTATGTGATAGTCTGGGGCACAATCCTTGAACAAAACAACAACAACTCTTCTTACTTATAAAGAAAGTCTGGATGGAAGAGTCCTCCAGCAGGTTATTGGGGAGACTTTCATTCCTGTACATATGAGAAATGGAGGGGGGGAATAGAGGGAATTAGCCAGCCTGTATCCCTGACTGATGCCTAAAGGTTCCATTGTTTATTTTTACATAGATAGCAATATTTTAAAAATAACTTTTCAGATTAATGTGTTTATGTGCTCTCAGTTGGCTCTTGTTCTTTTTGCCCTTTCTTGGCTGCCCTCCACAGCCTTGTAATGGAAATCACTGCACAGTTCTTCTCTACTCAGCCTTTGGGGTTTTTACTCAAATGTATCCCTCTTCTGGGGGGAAATGTGTGTGCCCCACAAGTACATTTTTCCAGGCTTCCTCCTTGTCACACGGTAAAATCGATGCAAAGCGTGTCCTGCTGTGTTTCTAAGCTGGGAGAGAAATTGTGTCATCCTCCACCACAGACACTTCATTGCCACTTGACCTGTCTACAGTCCACTGTTAAGTCCTATCCATAGGTAATCTGACTTTTTAATGGAAAGTGTTTTGGTTTCGAAAGAGGCAGATAGTGTCTGTGTTTCTCATGCAGGTTTTTGCCCTCGCTTATTTCAATTTATCCTTCAATAGCAAAACAACTGAATATAATACATAAATATCAGTTTATTTTCTGAAATTAAGTGAGCTTCATCCAAACTCAAAATCCTGACACTTTTAGCATTTGCAAGTACACACTGAATAAAAATATTTTGACATCTAGACTGTCAGATAATCTGTCGGTAACAGTTACATCATTCAATGAGAGAACTGTTAATTTCCAGACTAATTTATTGGGAAAACAATGAATTTACTACAGTGAAATACACTACTGGATGTTAGAAAAGCTATGTAACATTTTTGCAAGTGAAGTAGTTGGCTTCAGAATGTGGCATATTCTCTTGTGACAAAAACACAGGAAGAGATCTTTGCCAGAAAACATCAGTGAAGAGATTGTATCTGCAGAGAGAGGATGGTCACAGACCTTCAGGAAGCTTTTAGGACCCTCATGCAGAAGGATGTAATGCATGGGCCAAAGAGGAGGAGTGCTCAGGGTGATACTCCTTACAGAACAGCCTCGTGGGGCACAAAGGATCATACACCAAATACTTTACTTGGAGAGATTTTTAAAAGCTGGAGAAATTCTCAGCACCGTGGTGCCATGCCCGGAACAAGGTGCCATCTCTGGGCAGAGGTGTTGGCTGCACAACACAATCATGGCTCTGGAGAGTTCCACAGTGGTTGGTTTTACATACTCCAGTTCTGCTTCACTGACATTTCTCAGTTGCCTTTGTCTGTTCAAAAGAAGTCTTGCTGCTGTAGGGAAATGTCAGAGCATTATGTGTGATGATGGTGGTGATCATTCCCAGAGGACTGAATTCCAGGTTTTGTGTGGTGCTGTTGGATGGTGTCAGTCTGGGGCTGCTGAGTGTGTGTACCTTTCATCTGACATAATTTGTGTTTCATATTGACTTACACGTAAAATTTAAGTTATAATTGTGGCTTCTTGGAAAGAAAGCGAGGGATTTTTCATGCATTTTATTGTGTATTAACAAATAGTAAATTGTTACCCTGCTTGTTCCTGTTGTTGGCAGTGACAATAAAAGTCAGGATTTTTCAGGAATAAGGAAGACCATGTTATGGAGGAAAATCGGCAACTTTAAAGATTATTCAGCACTTAAAGAAAGGAGTTTGCAACATGGGCAGTCTCAGCTTTCAGGGTCTTCTTAACTCTGCCCCTGTCTCATTAGCCCACCAAGGCTCATTAGAATTTTCCTTGATGGTTGGTGCCACTTGCGGTGCTCCGAGTGCTGCTTCTTCCAGAGGCTTTTTTCCTGTGCTTTCCCTGCTGCAGGAGATGTTCCTCCTTTTCAGAGAGACTAAGCCACGAGATTCGGGGAATGAAATTAATTCCGAGCTTCCTGTGTTCTGAGTCACTTCTAGAAATTACAAAATGAAATGTCTAAGACACCATTTTAGATTGTTGCACCTTACGTCATCTATATCAACCTTTTATTCCATTGTCACTTTTAGTCGAAAGACAACAAATTATTGTGGAACTTCCTTCTTTTATAATTTTCATTTATCTTCAGTGAAACGAAAAAAATTATAAACCCTTTCCATATTAATCTTTATTTATCTTTCTTATTTGTTCTTCTGCATTATTTTTTCTGAAGCAAAACAGAAGGGGGGAAAGAAGGCTGAGGGTAAAAGGAGGAAAGGAAAGAGTAAAAGAAAATCAAAACCAAGGAGAAAAATGTTTTGGTCTTTCTTTGTAGCAAATTTGAACTTGAGAAAATATCCTATTTAAAGGGTTTACAGTTATCCCATACAGAATAACAATGGTTTTGTCTTTTAAAAAAAATTCTCTACCATTTCTACTGTAAATTAGCACAGCTCCACCCAGGTCAGTCAAGGAAAAGCTACACCAACTTCAGCCACTGTATTAGCCCATACTTAATATGTTTTAAAATACTTCATCCAAGATGTGCATATGGTGTCTGAGTTAGGGATGGAACGGCTGTAGCCTTTAGCCTTCCCCTGTCTCCTCAGTGTCATATTTTACTCACAGTCTTACTGCCTCAGACTTGAATTAACAGCCCTCTTTTGTCAACAAAGCATCCAGCCTATTAGAACCTTTTGTATAAATTATAATCAAAAGGAATTTGAGCCCAATTCAACTAAAAAAATACAGTATTTTTGCAAAATCATAGCCAATTTTAAAAAGCAGTTAAAGCTTTTTGAAGTGCATTCTGGATGTTGTGATTTATGTGCTGTCAATTATTTTTGTATGTATTGAAAAAACCTGTAAAGTTTCCATCTCACATTTCATAAATCAGTTTTTTCTGTATACAAAGCACGTGTCAGAAATCAGAATATAAACAAGATGCCAGTTGGCTTCTCCATGTGGCAGCTTGTAAACAGAAATATTTGGGGACTGCGCATTTGTGACATGCCATGTAATGTCATGTAGAAACAGCAGTTATTGGGAAATGTTCTGTTCCTCTACATTGCTAATAAGATGATAAACCATGCTTGCAGTGCTGTATCACAGTTCAGCAGGTAGAACTTTCCAAAGCAGGTGGTGGTGGCGTTTTTTCCAAATAGGCGTACTGAGAGGTTAAATGTTTTATTAGTGACCTACCTGTGCATCAGAGTGATGTGTCAGAACTGACGTGGTGTTTTGTACATCTGTCTTTAAGTTATTTGGGAATTTTTTTCCCTATATTAACTGTGTTTTGGTCAGAGACAAATTCTGGTTGTACTGAAATCAGTGAAGCACTTTCCACTAATGTCAAAGGGATCAGGAATCTGCTGTCAGAGGACAGGGGGAGCATACAGTTGTCTGCTCAGGATGATCTAAAACCTGGCCCTTGCCAAAGGGGAAATCCTGGCATTGCTTCCACCCATGGCCATATGTCTGGTTGCATCTTTCATGCAGGTTTAGTGATCCAGCTCTGGGGTCTCCAGCACAAGAAAAACGTGGATCCATTGGAATGACGAGGGTCATGAAGTCAGTCAGAGGGCTGGAGCACCTCTGCTATGGAAAGGGTCTGAGAGGGTTCAGCCTGGAGAAGAGAAGGCTCCAGGGAGACCTTGGAGCCATTCCAGTGCCTAAAGGAAGGGCATAAGAGAGCTGGAGAGGGGCTTTTACAAGGGCCTGGAGGGGAAATGGCTTCAAACTGAAAACGAGTAGATTTAGGAAGAAGNGGGCATAAGAGAGCTGGAGAGGGGCTTTTACAAGGGCCTGGAGGGGGAAATGGCTTCAAACTGAAAACGAGTAGATTTAGGAAGAAGTTTGTTACTGTGAGGGTGGGGAGGCCCTGGCACAGGATGCCCAGAGAAGCTGTGGCTGCCCCATCCCTGGAAGTGTTAAAGTCCAGGTTAGATGGGGCTTGGAGCAACCTGAGGTAGTGGAAGGTGTCCCTGACTATGGCAGGGGGTTGGAACTGGATGGTCTTTAAGGCCCCTTCCAACCCAAAACACTCTGTGGTTCTATGATCACAGGGCTGTGCAGAAAGCAAGAGCAGTTTGCTGATCCACCTGAAGTGTATCACAGGAAAGAAACAATTATTGTGATAATTACTAGGATAAACAGTGTCAGCTGCTGTTCACATAGTGCAGGTTCCAAGGTGTGGATCAGCATCCATGGGATCTAAATTCAATACGAAGAGAACACAAAAGGCACTACTGCTACAGTATTTTATTCCATGAAAACCAAAACAAACGGGATAAGTCTTGTGGAAGAAATGTAAAGGCACATTATTACATCTTCCCAATAGAAATGCAGCTGGAAAAGGCTAAAGCAAATCAAGTTTAAGCATAAAAGGTTGAGCAGAATTAGGAGGAAGACTAGGATGAACTCAAAGTAGTTGTTACCTGACTGGCTGCCGTTTAAATGAGCACTGCAGCACAGAAAGTTTCAGGCAGGGCTGGGGATCATCAACAGGCCCCACATATCAGCGCAGGACTTGGAAGTAGCCAAAACCCCCAAGCATTTTTATTGTTACTTAGTCAACAATGCAGATTCTTTTAACATTTTATCCAATTTTGATTGTCGTCAGGCCTGCAAATAAACATTTATAGGATCCTCTATGACATGATTTGTTCTTCTTTTGCTACTGTGTCTAGTAAAATAGTCTGGTGTTTCTGTTCACATGTCTTGTTTTTTTTTGTGCCACATCCAAATTTGTGAAATCAAATACCAAACAATAAAAAAATAATTAATGAACTGTGCAAAGGCAAGTAGCTTCCTACTATTGTGACCAGGGGGTTAAAATGATGGTTTTATCCCCATAAATCAAAGTAATCACGCAAATATATGAACCTTATATCCTTAATTTGTTTTCATAGCTTTCAAAATATCACTGTTACTTTCAGCCAAACATAAATTAATAATGGTTCTAAACACCTGTAGATTATTTAACTAAAACAGAGTAAATTCGTTCTTCATTCTCAGCTAAGTAATACAAAACAGACTTTGTAGTGTGAAGGCCAGAATTGGGGTTCTGACTCTGAAATTTCTTTATCTCAAGAATTTTAATAAATTCCTTATTGTTTCCTTCCTATTATATTAACACACTCTGTGGTATTTTCTCTTTATAGTAGAAGTCTGTAATTCCACATTATAATTCCATCCAAGGTTTGTGGAGGACTTTTGGCAGTCGAAATGTGCTTTCGCTGCTTTATTAAGTTTGACTGTCTGCCTGCAGACTTTCTGTGGACTTCTGTAGTTCAGACTTATTTGTTTAATTGATAAATAGTTTTGCACAGAATTTGTATTCCCAGCCATGCACCCTTTGCCCAGCCACTTCTGTAATTATTTCAAAAGGAGGAAACTGATAAGTCATTTAGGAAATAAGGAAGGAAGCTGATTATTATCATGAATTACCAGAATTAACATGAATTCTGACATGCAAACACCAGAGGAATGCAATAATGCAAAAGCAGGCTGAAAACAAGAAATTGCAGCACTCTTGGCCAGCTGTGACTGGGTCCTGCTAAGGTGACATGATCGAGGACAGAGCTGCTCCAGGGGAGGGACAAGCCTGGATGACAGAAACACTGGATGAAACCTGGAAGCAGCATCAGGCAAGTGTATACAAAAAAAAACCCAAAACAATGCAGTTCTGAGCAGCAGAGATGACATACGAGGCCAGCCTGAATTGCCTTGTTCTCACTTTTGTGATCACACTTGAAATACCAATTTCAGTTTAATCTCATTAGCAGAAAAATAACTAGGGGATTTACAAAAGATCAGAAAACTGGCAGGGAGGTTAAAAGTCATGATTTAATCAGAAAGATGTTAAAAAAACCACCCAAACATGAAATTGTTACTGATTATCCTAATAAGCAATCTCTGGAGGAATGGGATGGAGTTAGTAAGCTCCCTAAGGTTTGGATCCCAAGGTCTGACATTATGTGTTTACAGTTTCAGAGACGAAAATTATTAAAGAAGGGAATATTGATCATGTTTATTGTGCTTCCTGGTTATCCCATTCCCAAAATTTGCCACATGCTTCTGTGTACTTCTAAAACAGGTTTAAATATTCCAGACTGATGTACAATTGAAATATATAAGCTAAGGAAGCCCTACTGCATCAGGAAGGGATCTAGAGGGCAACTCATTAAATAAAATTAAAGGAAAGATTAAATTAAGAAGATTCAGGCTAATTATTAGCAAACATTTAGTTACTGATGCCTATATGGCAGCATAAATCATTCCTTTGAACATTTAAACTAGATAGGACAAGACCTGGAAAAATCAGTGATTAATTTTGTATTGGTTGGGTGTATATTAGGATGACTAATAAAATAGGGTTTTAATATCTAAAATCTGTACTTCATCCTTCTGAAACTGCATCTACTGGCATGCAAGGGATAGAGGAATTTGACCCTGTAACTGGTAAAAGCCAATGACTTCAATTTGTCAAGACAACCCCAAAGCACTCTCTGCTGCATGGGAATGAAGACTATAAATAAGTAATGTATTTATTTTTAAATAAATGGGAATGAGTAAATTTTCCCGTATACCTAAATGCTCGTAAATCATTGTGATTTACTGTGTCAGTCTTATTTTTCAGTTCTGCCATCTATTTCAGTTCACTTTAAAGGCTGTATGTATTGGGAGATTGACTACAAGATTTTCAATCTCTGGAAATCCAAATCTGCCAGAAAAAAAGCATGTCTGGAGGCCGAGCTTACCCCTTTACCTATGGGAGGAAGAGGCAGCACTTCTAATTAGTCATTGTTCCCAATCAGAGGTGCATTCTGTTTGTTACCCCAGGGCCTGTGGGATACAGCCCTGCCCTCGTATAAAGCCGTGTGTTGAGGATTTACTGGAAGGAAAGGGAACAACAGGGCTCAGTACTAACACTTGGTGGTTTTGATGCTGTGGCGGTGGTAGCTCAGTTGGACGTGGTGTAAGCAGGGCCCCAGCAGGACATCAGTCAGTGCTCCTGCTGACCAGAGTGCTGGGAGTGACCAGGGACACCAGAGCAGAACTTCTGCCAGGTGTGCCCAGGTGGCCAAGGAGGCCAATGGCACCTGGCCTGTGTCACCAATAGTGTGGCCAGCAGGACCAGGGCAGTGATTGCCCCCTGCACAGGGCACTGGTGAGGACACACCTCAAATCCTGTGTCCAGTTCTGGGCCTCTCAATTCAGGAAGGACATTGAGGTGCTGGAGCATGTCCAGAGAAGGGGACTGGAGCTGAAAAAGGACGAGCACAAGAAAAGGAGGCTCAGGGGGGACCTTATCCCTCTCTACAACTCCCTGACAGGAGGAGGTAGCCAGGTGGGGTTTGGCCTCTTCTTCCAGGCAAACAGCAACAGGACAAGAGGACACAGTCTAGGGGAGGTTTAGGCTGGACATTAGGAAGGATTTCTTCACAGAAAGGCTGATAAGACATTGGAAGGGGCTGCCCAGGGAGGTGGTGGAGTCACCATTCCTGGAGGTGTTTAAGGAAAGACCGGACGTGGCACTTGGTGCATGGTCTGGTTGAGACGGTGGTGATTGGTCACAGGCTGGACTTGGTGATCTCAGGTCTTTTCCAACCTAATTGATTCTGTTATTCTGATTCAGCTTTACAGCGTGTTTTCTATAAAAAGCTCCTTTTGATGTCTCAGTTTCATTCTGCTCATTTTTCATATCAAAGCCAAAACTTTCCTTCCCAGCAATTCTTTCATTTCACATCAGTTTGCAGCACAGTGAATTAACTCTTCCAAACCAGGAGTCGATAACGTCTTGCTTCAGGAGGTGCCTAATCACTGTGATGAATTATCCTAAAAAAATGAGAGACCTTTACAGATGACATTTTCATTTGCAGTGAGTTGAAGATGGATTTAGCAAACAGCTGCTTTCCACAACAGCCAGGATTTGTCATCTTACTCTTACATCAAGCATAAAGTAGTTATTTTATATAGGGAATTATGAAAGAGCCAAATAATTCTGGATTATTGATCTATTCGTCTGCTGGGAGCTGATGAGTGAAAAATCTTCTGCTCTGTTGTTTTTAATTCAGATGTCATTAGTATAGAGCTTGCTCTAGGATCACTATGAAATTGATGTAATGCCCACAGTGATGCAAAATATGTTTCTTTCCCAAATAAAAATAAATGGAATTTAAAAAAAAAAAAAAAAAAAAAAAAAAAAGNAAAAAAAAAAAAAAAAAAAAAAAAAAAAAAAAAAAAAAAAAAAAAAAAAAAAAAACAAACAAAAAACCCCCACCAAAACACCAACACAAAACCACCACCACCACCACCACCAAAAAGTGTTTGGTAGCTTAGAAACCAGAATGTTTTACAGTAGCAAGATCAATCAAAAGCTGGCTTAAGACATTGAAAAATTGTACTTAATACTTTAGACATAAACAGCCTAACTACAGTGTCAATATTAATTATTACCCCTGCCTTCCAAAGGATCTATTTGCACTTATTTTATTTGACTATCATCATAAAAAAGCTCAATTTTATGTGTAGTATACTTTTTCTGATTTCACAATAATTGCCTGTGGCCATTTAATATTTGGCTGTGATTGAGACCTTTCCTCATTTACACTTCCAAAGTCCTATTGACTCGATGGAACAGCAGTGTGTTGTGTAACTGTGAAAATTAGCTCAGGGTGTGATGCTGTAACTAGCATTTGCACTAAAAAGTGGAACATGACTTGCTTTATTTATACCCAAGTAATCGAGAGTGCTTTGTAGTAATTTCTACTGTGTGTTTTTCTATATTTAGAAAAACAACTCTGTGTCCTTTATAATAATGAGTAAGAAACTGCAGAAATCTTCCAGCTCAGAGCAGGTTTTTGCCTCTCTGCTGATTTACACGGCACCAGTGTGCACAGTAGCTGAGTCCCCTTCCAGCCTACACAATCCTGAGGTGCCCAGCTGAAGCCCTTGGATGTTGCTGCCTCCCTGGATCACATCACGCTCCCATTCCATCCCCTTTCCTGCTCCTCTACTGGACTTTGCTGCCTGGTTTAATTTCTTTCACCTGAAGAGCAGAAACATTTCGGCTTTCTAATTTTACTACTTTCTTAAATAATTCCTTCTTTTCCTCCTTATGGTTGAGTTGTTCTGAATGTCCATTTGAACACAGGCCAGGAGATGTTTTGGCCTGGTCATAGGAACTGGATGAAGGGACAAGTCCAGTGGAGCAATCCCATTCCCTCTTTCAGTATTGTTATTACCTGGGCAACTTTAACCACAGCCAAGTGCTAGGCACAGACACTGTCCAGGAATCTCAGTGTGAGTAAAGAATTTCAGGAAGTTTTATGAAATGTTATTCTGATTCTTCTGATGTCAGCATAAATTACTACGCAGAAGTGAAAATGGTGCTGTTACGTGTTAAACAGTTCGTACAAGGAGGCCCTTTAGTGAACACAGCTACTCAGAGCAGACTGTGGATGCTCTGTGTGTAAGGTAAGGCACCAGGGGACTTTTTTGTGGACTTAGCTGGAAAGAAATAAAAATCCATATATAATTATTTCTTTACTCAGTGGAAGATGCAATTTATTTTGTAAATAGAAAGCAGCTGTTTGCAGCACTAGACATTGAACTGGGAACCCTGTTTGTTAACTAAGAGTGTTTAATAAATTCACAATGTGAGTGCTAATGAATGAGTTGATTTTAATACATATCATATTTCACTGTAGAAACCTCCTTATGTTTTATCTACCCACAGTTTAATTTTATCCTCACTTGACACTCCCAGTAGGCAAGACCAAAAGCAAACTCGGCTATCCAGTAGTACCGATACAGATGCATTAAAAAAAGGAAAGAGAACCCTGGGATAAATCTGAACCAGCTGAAAGGACAGAGAGGTGCCTGAACCCAAAGCAGGACTCCCCAGCATGTGAGGATGAAGCACAGGATCCCCTACCCCACTCCAAAAGTGTGACGGACTGACCAAGGCAGGGACTCACTGGAAACAAGCAGAGTGAATTTCAGGCTGAAAAAGGGAGATGGGGGAGTGAAAAACAAGAAGGGAGAATAAGGATCAGTTTTTCATCAGATTGTCTGGCCTCTTGCATTTGCCAGTCCTCGTCCTTGCCAAGACGGGAAGTCCCCTGTTCCCTGCTTCTTTGTGCTCGTTCCCAGACTGGCTTTGTGTGGCGAGGCAGTGACGTTGTTCACCGAGGGACAAATTTGAATTCTTTGATCTTACTATGCTAACTTCACATTTTCTGGGTAATTAAAAACAGACCAACATGCGTGCACACGTTAAAATACAGCAATGTATTTGTAAGTATAATTGAGCTGTGATTAATTCCTCACATTTCATTACAAACCAATAAAATCCCATTAAAGGGCAATGAATGAATCCTGCCAGGAGCAGGCCCATATTCCTTCTGTTCTGTGTAATCTGTAGCCACACACAGTTTTGCAAAGCATGGGCAAACACTAGCAGGATGATGTGGCAATATTTCATATTTGTGTTGCACATGTGAAAGTGACAGTGCAAACTGTGAGAACATTCAGCACCACAACACCAGCAGACTTTTCAAATTGTGTGTACACCCCTGCCTCCATGGAGGATAATGGCATTTCTTCTGTTCCCGAGACAAAGAGCAACTTGATTTTCTCTCCTTTCCCTCGTTACAGGCACTACAGGGACAGAGGGATATTATCTCCCTGCTAGTGGCACGAAGGCAGCATCTCAGATATGGATTAGCTCTGAATTATCCCTCTTGACAAATAGGTTGTGAAACCATCACTTGCTCTCTTGGCAGGCCCAGCCCTGCCTTCACCCAGGGAACCCATAGCAGCTGCTGCCTTCTCGCTGCCACTGGCCGCAGGGACACATTTCCCTTTGTCACCCCGTGCATTTCAGGGCTTTAATCCACCTGGGGCATGGACTGTACCTGCACAGAGCAGGCACAGTCAGAGGGCTCTCTCTGCCACGTGTTCAGTGAGCTCAGTTAAACTCAGGAGCACCTGTCAGCTTTTCCACCCCGGCCCCAAGCCATCTGCAAGGAGCTCTAGCTAGGAAGTTCTTCAGAAATACCCCTCCTGTGCTGATATACCAATTCCCTAATGGCATCTTGCACCATTTGCTCCTGCCTCCAAATTCATGCAATAGTAGCATCCAGTTTTGCTCCTCTAACATTTGGGGAGGCAGGGAAAGGCACAAGGAAGGAAAAAAAATGTAATTTGAGTTCCTTTTATTGCCTTTCAGCATGATCGCTTTCTGGTTTCAACAGACATGTAACTGAAACCCAATGTGGTTTTGGAGTAAGGAAAATGTTAGATAAAAATTAGCATTTTAAATCAGGGAAATTATTTGTGAATTAAAATTCTTGCTTCTTGTGGCTTTGCAGAATCACCTTCCCTTTGCCTTCAGGGTAGCCAGAACAATTTTCAGGCCAAAGCAATATTTGAATTCCTGTTCTTCCCAAAGAAAACTGGTGGGTGGGTTTCTGTCTAGGAGCTAAACCAGAAGTTTGCCCGAGGGTTTGGCTGCAGTTCAGCTTTGGGGAAGCCACCATTCCATCCATCCTGTTGGCTTCCACCCATAACAGGGACGTGGAGCCAGGCGGCAGACTCAGGGGTAGGGTTATACCAAAGTTGCTACAATATTGCCTTCCCACTGGTCACGGTACAAACACAGTCGACAGCAAAGAGAAAACAGTATTTTCCTTTATGAAAACACTCCATTTTCATAAAGAGTGACGCACTGCTTTAGATTAACAACACTCATCAGTATCCCCGGTTGGCTGGTCTGGCTACTACAGTCCCAAAGGGAACACAAGAAATAGCCAACAAGAAAATATTCTGCAATGAGCTCAACTTTATGGGGTTTCTGCCTTTTTAAAGTTGCTTGTCTTTGTGCTATGACACAGCCAGCTAAGGGAGAGCTTTCTGCTCTTTGTTTTGTTTAACAAATATGAGTAACACCGTTAGAACTGGCAGCTGGAGCTAGAAATGCCCGTGTACCATACCAAGCTGAGCAAGGAAGGGCTTTAAGATATGCCTGGTGAAAAAAAAAAAAGAAAAACCTGCTTCTCAGTCCCCCCCTCAAGCACCTCGCCCTGCCTGTCTGTTTTTATAACCTACAGCCTCCATAAGGTAGAGAACAATGGCATTTGTTCCCATAAATTCAGGGTAAGGTTGAGAGAATCCATTATTCACTGAATTCTAAAAAAGGGAATTATTTTTAGCATAATTTCCAAAGCAAAATAGTAATTTGGGATGGTTCTGAATTGTGAACCAGGGAAAATACGTTGGAAGAGTCCAAGCTGTGAGCGTGTTGGTTGGCTGCAGCCCATGTGAAGAGGCAGTGTTGGGCTGTCCTTGCTCATGCCACCGGCAGAGTGGCCTGAAAAATCCCAGAAACTGCAAG
Source organism: Struthidea cinerea (assembly GCA_013397865.1). Lineage (NCBI taxonomy): Eukaryota > Metazoa > Chordata > Aves > Passeriformes > Corcoracidae > Struthidea > Struthidea cinerea. The sequence continues at coordinate 908,553 of VZTI01005851.1, read as the reverse complement.
TCTAAGGCACAGGAATGGGGCTGTGTCTTTTCCTGATGTGTTTCCCTGCACTGCACCTGGTTTGGTGGCAGAATGGCTTTTGGCTGGCAGAGTGGCAATGCAAGAGGCGGCTCTGGCATGAGGAAGGGCCAGGAAGTTCCAGAGAAGTGTTGGAAGCAAGCGGCTGCTGCAGAGGTTCAGGCACCACATAGGGCAGGCACCTTTGCAAGGTTGAATCCCATGCCCCTGGCAGCACCCAGAGCTGTGGCTCCGGTGCTCTGGAGACAGACATTTCCCATCAGACGTCTGCAGTGCCCTGTGCGGAGGCAGTGTGAGAAGACCCCAACCTGGCCTGATGCATTTTTTAAAGGCTACTGCACTTTATCACAATGAACCTGGATCAAAACCAAAGAAAAGCCAGGAACAACTTCCTATTCCTCAGTCAAGAACTGTGACAGATCTTTCATTCCCATCACCTTACAGCCCCCCGGGATCTCCTGATCATGATATCCTAAAAGTCAATGATCAGCTTAAGATGTTTCTGGAGGCCAGGAAGCATGGAGCAGGAATTTCCAATAAAGGAATGCTTCAGAAAAAAATTACCTATTACTATTTTCATAAAACTATAGAATGATCTGGTTCAAAAGGGACCTTAAAAACCATCTAGTTCTAATCTCCTGGCATTTAGTCCATCTAAGGTGCCCAGCTAGCCCTGGATTTGAGTTTATAAATTATTTCTCCTCTAAAACCATTGGTCTCTAAGCATGTAAGGCAGAGACCCCACCTAACACAATGTAGGAGGTCTGAGACAAAATAACACCTGAACAGCTTTGACCACTGGGCCAACTTCCTCGGGAATTTTGCTGGATTATGGAGAAAAACATACAGTCCATTTCACCAATAATTTAATAATACAGATTTTACTTTTTATATATATCTATATCTATATCTATATATATACACACACACAGACAGACATACAAAAATACAAGTACATGCACATTTATCTCAGGTAATACTTATAATCTAGTGGCATTTATATAACATATGCATGGTTTATGTAACATTTAAATTTTACATGCACAGATACGTTTTCAAAGTGCATTAGTGCGTTAGGATGACACTTAGCATGGCAGGTTGTCCTTCACTGCAGAATAAGTATTTTCTACTTTTCCCCCGTTCATTTTTAATTGCAACCCACAAGAAATCAGCTTCATCAGTAACTGATTTTGGCTGCCGTGCACCTATAAATGTGTAGCATTTATTTGCCACATTGCGCTCCTTTGTATAAAGTTCTCCTCTAAAAGGCTCTCTGCAAGGGCTGTGTAGGAGGCCTTGCAGCAGGGAGGTTTGAAATTGTTTTTCTGAAAACTGTTTTGAAGACTGTCATTTTCAAGGTCTTGGCCAGCTGCACAGCTATTTTCTTCTTTTAATTTTCTTTACTCCTGCAGCACTGAATAATAGTCATTATTTAATATTTTAGGTATAAAATATATAAGTGAATCTCTACCATATACTTCCCTCTTTAGCAGCCTATACTGGGCACTGAGGCACTTCCAGAGATTCTCCTTTTGCCACCATAGTATTGAGTCCCTTACAGACCAGCCAACTTAGGGATCATTTTTACTGCAATTACACTCATGGTGCATTCCTTGTACTTCCTGTAGTCCCCCAGGTGTCAGTGGGAATCTCATATTTCTGGAGAAGATTGACACCACCCATGTCAGAACCTTGTCTCCTGCTCATCAGTGACACTAAACAGCCTCACAAGGTGTTCCCAGGAACACTGACCAGCTGGCATCAGCACAAGCACCAGACTCCCAGCAGAAAATTCCCTCCAGTTTTCATCACACCCATGGCAAGGACAACCAAACCCCCAGCACTGGTTATGCTAGGGCACAATAAATTTCACATCAAGACAGGGGCAGCCTTAAAGTTTTTGCGTACATTGAGATGTACATGAAAAATTGGACACTTTCCCTTGCTCCAAGGGACTACGAACCATAGAACTTCTAGAAATATAACTTTCTTAGTATGTGAAAAAGTTCAGACTGTGGAAAGAAGACATTTCTGAGAAACAGATTTTAGTCTTTGAAATAATTAGACTGAGCTGAACAGATTTTTGGCATTATTTGTAAGCCAGTCATTGTTCAGCCTTTGTACTTAGAAGAGCAATTATGACTCCTTTGGAAACATCCTTAGTTGAACTCTTAAAATAATAAAAACACTCCTCCATAAGACCACATCAACATATGGTTTTTGTAACGACAGCACAAACAAATCACCCACTCATCAAACATTTAGGAAGAAGACAGGAACAAATAGAACAAACAAATTTTCTAAAGATTACTTACTGGTCCTGATCAATCAGAAAGGAAAAAAATCTGAACTGAATGCAGAAACTGCCTATGGGATATAGAATGCACATGAAATATGCAAAATAAAAATAAGCACAAACATAAAACAAACACTGCAAAGCAAAGTTTATAGACAATGTGCTGTGAAGTTGTATTTCACAAATATTGAGCTGCTGATGCCCAGCTTTATGATCCCCTCACTAGTTTACTTTTTAACTTCAGTGATATGTCATGAGTAAGCAAGAAAGAGATAAAGTACATCTACACTGTGATCCTTATCAGAACGTCCTTCCTGGTTTCACCACCTTCCTGGTAACTCTGGGGTGAGGCCCCTGTGGATCACAGAATCAATTAGATTGGAAAAGACCTCTGAGTTCATCGAGTCCAACCTTTAACTGATCACTACTTTGACACCCAGTCCAGAGCACTGAGTGCCACATCCAGTTGTTTCTTGAACACCTTCAGGGATGGGGACTCCACCACCTCCCTGGGCAGCCCATTCCAACCCTTTCAGTGAAGAAATTCCTCCTGATCTCCTGATGTGCATCCCTGCTGCAGTTCCCTCTGGAGGACACTGTGAGTGATGACTACATGAGTGTGAATGATTTTGAGATGCACAGACCATTGTTCCCTTTCTTGGCGCAGCTCTGTTGTCACGCTACGAGTTAGCACCACCTCAGAGAGGCAGAGTCTCAAAGCACACGTGTCTAGGCCTCTGGAGCTTAACACTGACACAGAAAAGACCCTGGCAACAAAAGCATCCATGCTTTCCAGGAGCCTTGACTTGGGACAGCCCTGAAGACATCTATGTCTTTAGAAATGGTGAAGTAAATGGACATGGAAAGGTCTAAAACCATGCCAGTCCTGATCTTACTTCCCATAACATAGAAATGTAAATGCACACACACACAGAAGGTCAATATCTCTTCATACCTTTGCTTTTCTCATTACTTTTGAGCACCTTTTAGGTACTGGTCAGGTTTTTATTGAGCTTGGAAGGACTTCCCTTCTCCTTTGGATCAGGATGTCCGTCTCTGCTTCCTGCATCTTCTTATGCAGATACTGGCACCTGTGTCCAACAACTGCTTATCCATAACCTCCTCTTCTGCCAAGTGACTGGCCACAGGTCAGTCCTCCTGCATGACCTGTGCCTGTGCAGCTCACGTGTGGCTTCCAGTGGATGAGCACTGGAAAATACCTTGGCCATCAGCAGCTGCCAGTGTAGCCTCCACACAATTGCCTGGAAACCTTCAGCCAGACCTTGGTGTAAAATAAAAAGGGTGCAAACAAGCTCCATGTTCAAAATGGGGCTTGCCATAGAATCATAGAATGGTTTAGGTTGGAAGAGACCTTAAAGATCACCCAGTTCCAACCCCCTGCCATGAGCGAGGACACCTTGCACTACCCCAGGTTGCTCAGAGCTCCATCTAACCTGGCCTTGAACACTTCAGAGATGAGGCATCCACAACTTCTCTGGGTAACTTGTGCCAGTGCATCATCAGCCTCACAGTAAAGAATTTCTTCCGCATGTCTAACCTAAATTTCCTCTCTTTCAATTTGAACCTATTACTCCTTGTCCTATCACTCCAGTTCCTGATGTTCCATCTGACAAATACCCAGAAAGAGCCCTCAGTATAAAAATGAATTTAAAAAATGAACATGGGGAGATTCCTCTGAGAAGTCATCCTGGCTGCACTTAGGTCTGTTGGTTTTGCTTGCTCTCTTCTGAGTGAGTATGAGGTTTGTGACAACAAGAGCAGACTAGAGAACTCTGCATGCTAGTTTGGATTCCAGTTGGACAGTGGACCAAGCAGATATCCCACACTTCTCCTCCTCTGAGGAATTCTGGATGAGACTCAATGAGAACAGCATTCAAACACCAATGGCTGGACTGGAGCCACTGCTACCTGTCTGTCACTGTTGCTACAGCCTGTGGGACTCGGCAGATGGTGTCAGTGCCAGGAAATGTATGGCACAAAAGATTCTGTAGATACAGCCTGAATGTGTTGCTCATTGAGTTAATGATCGGAAGAGAAACTAGATTTCCTCCTCCAATCCGTAATCATTTTCAGGTTCAGTCATAGTCAGGATTGCTGCTGCTACAGATGTTTAGCTCACCATTACGTCCCAAACAGCTTCAGTAGATGGCACTGCCTCTGTCTTGCCAGGTGCTGAAAGCTCTGCAGTGTTGGGCTTGGTCTTCTTTAGGGGAGTGCAGCTCTCACTCCGCAAAAATCATTATCAGGTCCTTGTAGAGACCATAAGGGCTGAAGGTGGTCAGTGGTGACAGGTCACGGTGGGTACAATACCTCCACAGAAAAAATATTAGAGAAAACCAGGAGGAAAAGGCAAACATTATCTGTCTTTGAAAATTTTTATCAGAGGCAAGGGCTGCTTTCAATTTTTGTCAAACTGTGTTAGTATTTTATGAGAAATCAAGATTTGAGTATTTAAAAGCTGGAAAAATTAACAGTGCTACTGGAAACAATGTGTGATACAGTTATTTCACTATTACTGATATTTGAAAGGTAACTGAATGAGAGTCTGAACCTTTGGGCAATCTTTCAAGACAAACTCTGTTACAAAGAAATTATTTAAATTTTATTTGGCATTGCCTTTGTAAAGTTAGGGAAGGTCTTAGTGATGAAGTACAGTTACTGTGCACATGTACAGTAAGGAATGCCTCCCTAGCTTGTCAGGCTGTCTCCCCAGTTGCCAGGGGGCCTCAATCTTTGCAGGAAAATTACTCTTGGATAACAAATCCAGTTCCCCTGCTCTCAGGGTCACTAAAGCAAGCTAGTCCTTTGGCCAGAGAAATGTTATTTTGAGATCTCCATCTAGGAAGGGGATACAGCCATGGGGAATGGGGCAGTTGGAGGCAGCGCTATACTCCAGGAGTCTCATGTTTGACTGTGTTGGCACATTTTCAGCTTTCTGGGGAAAATGTGTTTAGTTTTATTCCAGACAAAACCAGGCAGCATGGAAGAAGAAGCTGTAGGAGAGCTCTTCATAAACTTGAGGTGACCTGAGAGCAGCCAGGTGTTTCAGGGAATGCTACCTGTGACCAGCACAGCAGTATCTGACCAAAGGTTTTCCTTGACAGCAGTGATGACTCACATGAATTATCTTTTCTCTTTGTGTACTGTCTAGCGTTTACTCATTACGGTTCTGTATTGGCTTTTGTTTCTTGCTAGAAAATGGAAAACATTATTACCACGTTTCCCTTCAGTTTAGGATTTTTAACCTTTTCTTGGTGCAGGGCTTCACAAACAGAAAAATCTGAAATTCTTTGGGCTCTTAGATGGTATTTCTGGAGGGTCCTCAACTTTTTCAGTGAGGATTTTTTTCTAAATCTGCCCTGCCCAGTTATTATCCTGTTACCCTTAACTTTGTAAAAAGCCATGCAAATAAGTCTTATTTTTCTCTTCATTGTTTATGCACACTTATGCTACAGAAAATAGGAACATCTGTTAGCTGTGGAAGTAGTGTGTATGATTGATCCATCATCACAGCTCCTCTAAAAAGCAATTCCTTACATTTGCTTGGCAAGATAGACTGCCAGACTGTCAGTCTGTTCTCACTCTCTCCATTGGTTTGTCCGAGTACTTGAGTGACAGTAGCAGCAAACTCCAGAATACCTACAGGATTTACCAAGGGAATTGGACATTTATCTCTGAAGGACAACTTAAAACCAAAATAGATCATTACATTCATGATCACAGCTAAATGCTGTTTAAAGAACTTCTCTAAAATAATGCAGTACTAGAGTCAGCACGCTTTTCTGAAATTTTATAATATGGACACACAGTAAACAAAAGGTTACCTCCAGACAATTAAAAATCTTTTATTTTTTGCTTACAAGAAAACAGGAAATTAAGAACACAAGCTTGGCAGAACACTTTCATTTAAAAAAAAGTCACTTTGTATATGAGAAAAGTTTTAAACAAGAATATAACAACAGAGAGACACCTATTTCAAATTGAAGACAACCTTCCAGTGCCTTGCAAGACCTTCTGCTTTTCTAAGATTCAGCTCCCCTCGCTGCCCTTTATTTGCCTGGGCAATCACACAAGGCCTCAAATTTAGCTAAACACTCCAGTTTTTATTAAGCATTTTGACTGCGCAAGATGAAGCTTCATGAGTCACTGCAGTCATCTCCTGCATTCTGCTCCCACCACTTAAGCACTGGCTGCCTCCAGGGGAGATCCTAAAGGAATGATGAGCTCAGCTGTGCCACACAAGCGCTCTGCCCCAAGCTTGGCTCCCCTGGCTCCCCTATGGCTGTGATCCCAGCGTTTTCCACAGGCATGGCACACAGACCATCCCAAAACAGGGATGGGATTCATACAATAGCAGGAGGTCACAGTCAGAGCTCTGTGCTGCAGTCCAAGTCTGGTAACTCATCAGAGGGGAGATCAAAAGATTAATGGCTAATCAGCTTGCATTATTAACAATATAGTAAACAAACCGAACAGGAAAGACCAATCTCCCCCTTAACTTTTTATTTTTATTTCCTTACTTTTCCAGGCTAGGGTCATGGGAATGTGTCCTGCTGCAGCCTGACCCAACACTAACCATCAGTTTTGTTTAATAAGTAAAATGCAGGTGCTGTGGATCCAGTGCTTCTTACCTGGATGATGTCTTTGGTTGTTACCTGTTTAAATACCTTTCACAGCACACTAAACTTGGTTTTTGTTTTTTGTATCGGTTGAATTCTTCAGCAAGACACAATTTAAACTCCTGTTAGTTAACGCAGACAATAGAAATCTCTTTCTCTGCCCCCTTTCCTCCACTCATACATGGACTGTGGTGGGAATTTATAACTGAAATTTCATTAGGATAAATGAATTAAGATTTATGGCTGGACTCAATCATATTAAAGGTCTTTTCCAACCAAAATTATGCTGTGATTCTAAGATAAAGGAGGCTGTTAACGACTTAGAGTACTACAAAACTGAAAAGCAGAATTTAATGATGTTCAAAAACAAGAAAAAAATTCTCGTAATTAAATTTAGTTAAACCTCAAAACAAACATTTTACAAAGAAAAGTGGCAAAGGAAGATTGAAGACAAGCAATACAAGCACGCCATCCAATATCTCACATGGAGATGGCATGAGACGCAAGGATGTGTATTTGTTAACATCATTATTACAGGGAGGAGTATCTTCATTTTAACATCATAGAATCATACAATATCCTGAGTTGGAAGGAACCCACAAGGATCATCAAAGTCCAACTCCTGGCCCATCCACAAGAATCCCACCATGTGCCTGAGAGCGCTGTCCAAACGCTCCTTGAGCTCTGTCAGGCTGGTGCTGTGACCACTGCCCTGGGGAACCTGTTCCAGTGCCCAACCACCCTATGGTGGAAAAACCTTTCCCTGATACCCAACCTGAACCTCCCCTGACACAACATTAGGCCATTCCCCTGGGTCCTGCCCCTGGTCACCAGAGAGAAGAAATCAGTGCCTGCCCCTGTACTGCTCTTCGTCAGGAAGTCATGGAACTTCCTACTGCATTAACAGTTCAGGTTATGGCCCCTCTCTGCCAGGCAAGCAAGAAAGAGCTGGAATAAGTCCTGGTACAAGCTTTCACTCCTCCTCCAAAAACTATCTGGTGGCTGTTGCAGAAGGATCATAACCTCCAAGAGTCAGTCTTGTGCCTTCCCACAACAGGCCTTGCCCAGGATCTCGATTGACTTAGAACCTAAATCCATTCCCATATCTGAGAAGACATTTCTCTGCCATTTTCCAGCCAACTGAGCTTTGAATAACAGCATGTCCAGTCTGGTTTTTAAAAATTTTAAAAAGGAATCATCCATTCGCTCCAATACGTTTATTGCCAGGTTATTCTGACTGCATTTACTAGGTTAACCCTGCTGAGAACGTAAGTTTCACTCACAAGTAAGGGCTGGTGGAGATGGCCGACAGCGTGTGTTGCCTTTAGGTTTTGTAATTAATCATGCAAGATGGTTAAAAATTCAAGGACATGTGTCCCAGTTTGGAAATCTGGTCAGCAGCACAAAGAAGCTGCTAGATTAGAGTCACACAGGCATTTGAAGGTTGGGGGGCTCTCTTCTGCTTTTTGGGGTTTTGGGGTTGCTTATTGTGGAGGTTTTTAGTATTTGTAAGATATGTGTGTGCCATGTATATTCCCTTGCAAGCTGTGATAGCGAACCTGCTTGCCACAGGTACAAGGACAGAGGGTGGCTGCACAGCCTGAACTTGTAGCCATGGCTTATAGAGTGCAATTTTTCTGTACAGTCCTTCTGATGCTACAGGAAAACATTTTGTTCCTGAAGAGCCTTTAAGGGTGAAGACAAAATGTGGCCTGAGTTTAAACTGTCTACCTTTCCTTGGAAAATCTGTCAGAATCAGCATGAATAGCTTGAAGAAGGCACCAGTGTGCACGAGATTTGAATGGGCTTGGGGAATTTTATACATCACAATGGGGCTGGTAAAAGCTCTCCCAGTTATTCTTGGTCTCTGGAGCCATGAGGTTTGCTGTCTCTGCACAGGTTATGGATTTTGCTGGAAGCAAGAACAACCCTGATGGCATTTTCTGTGCGGGCATCGAGCCAATCCCCCAGGCAGTGCCCGCAGATCCTGGGCAGACATTTGGTTCATTCACAGCACCCAGGAGCAGGCTGGGCTGAGCACCACACCTGGGAGCACCACTGCATCCTACACAGCTGGAACCCACTGGGAAATGTGTTGTGTTGGGCAAGGGGTGCATCCTGATCCCAGAACAGAGATACCACAAGCCCAAAACCTGCCAAAAGGGCTTTCCCTGGCTCCTTCCTAAACTCCTTCCTTGCCACTTGTCACACTGCCCTGACTTGGCAAGAGGGTTGCAAAAGGAGGCAAACAGAAGTCACATGTAGAACACAATGCAGCTTCTAATGTTAATCTTATAAAAGTGCTAATTATATAAACCTCCCTGTTCTGAAAGGAAATTAATATAATTGTTTGTACAGACATGGGGAAGGTCATCTGAGAAGTGCTGCTATTTTTAACTGATCATAGTTAAAAATAGGGAAGCCAAATATTAAGAATTTGAGCAACAAAAGCTACAAAAATAGCCAGGCTCACACAGCCTGAGCAAAACTTTCTGGTCACCTCCATTACCTTACTGGCATCTGACCAGGAAAAGTCAACAAGCATTTTGTTACTGTATACTGGGGAAGTATATACCAAACCCACCAATTTTATGCTTAAACAAGGAAACTCCAAAGATGCACAGTGTTTGTCAAAATAAATCATAGGAGACAAATCTGTGTTCCATACAGAAACATATCTATTGACAATCTTAAAGAAAGCCATATATTACTAGTTCTGTCTGGCATGCTGTCACCTGCTTATCACAATGGCAAATCTTTGTAATAAAAATCATTTAATAAGTGAACGACCACTTTATACACTAACTTCAAGTTTTATCTGCTGCCTTCAGTTTCAGAGCTGGCTAAAGAAGGACCTTCTTGTGGAAGATATGTTTTCCCCTTTTTTGGTATGTCTGTTAAGGCTGGCATAATTAAGGGATTTAATTAAAATCTTAAATGTTTACTCCATAAAAATAGCTTTATGACATGGGGAAAAGTGGATTTTTTTCCATTGTAATTGTCTGTCTTCTGTACTGGCAGGGTAAGAGTCCAAGTGAGCAGCTGTAAACACTTTTAAATAATGTGTTTTCAATTTTATTATTTATAAATGATGTTCTTTGATGCTTTGGTGATTCATATTGCGACAACACTCCTGAAGCTGCACTTACTGTGTCAGCCACCTCCATGTTATGGCTGCACACTATAAAAAAAAAGTAGTAAAATACAATTATGTGGCTTTTAGCCCATTGAAACCCCACCAACACATTGAAGGAGGGAGCACACCAGGGCTCAAATTTAATTTTTTCAAATGTTTCACAGCTCACGTTGGCTTTAACCTTTGTACTTTGAGGGGCCTTGTGTTTTGTTTTCTTTTCTGGTTATTAATTTTTATGGGGCTTATGGCATGTAGCTGCTGTCCAGCCATGCTTGCAGCCACCACTCTGCTACTCACACACAGCTGGAAATATTGGGAAGGTTTCAGGGTTCTTATCCCCATCACTGGGGTCAACGGGCCCCTCATGGCACAGGCTTGAACACTGTGTGTGGTTTTGGGCACCACAAGGCAAGAAAGACATTGAACTATTGGAGAGTGCCCGAAGGAGGGCAACAAAGATGGTGAAGGGCCTTGAGGGGAAGCCGTGTGAGGAGCGGCTGAGGGCACTTGGTCTCTTCAGCCTGGAGGAGACTGAGGGGAGACCTCACTGCAGTTACAAGTCCTCGTGAGGGGCAGAGGAGGGGCAGGCACTGATCTCTGCTCTGTGGTGACAGTGACAGGACTCGAGGGAATGGCCTGAGGTTGTGTCAGCGGAGGTTTAGGTTGGATATCAGGAAAAAGGTTCTTCCCCCAGAGTGTGGCTGAGCACTGGAACAGGCTCCCCAGGGCAGTGGTCACAGCACCAGCCTGACGGAGCTCAAGAAGCGTTTGGACAGCGCTCTCAGGCACATGGTGGGATTC
>VZTI01005851.1:872003-897355 GCA_013397865.1 Struthidea cinerea | reverse complement strand
CGCCCTTCCTTCCTCTCGGGGGCGGTGGGCAGCCTCCCGCTGCCCGCGCTGCGTCCCGGGGGCGGGGAGGGATGGCCCGGGCTCTGGGCCCCCCCAATCCGTGCGTGTCCCCCCTCCACCGCGCGGCCCGGCGCATCGGCCCCGGCAGCCCCGGCATCACCCGGGATAAAGGTCCTTCCCGGGATTTAACCACTGACACCCCTTCTAGCCAGGCCCGCAGACATAATGAGTGCTGGCCGAGCCCTCACGGACCACGGGGCCGCGCAGCCGGAGCTGCCGGGGGGATGCGGGACGGGAACGGGGAGCTTCCAGTCCCCATGGCCGCCGCATCCTTCATCGTGCGGGGATTTAAGGGCATCGCTGTGGCCTCGTCGTGTGGCGCCTTTCGGCACTGGCACAGTTCGATGTGCTTGGGGAATGTCCAGAACATCATATGCCGCATGCAGGGAGTATTTTTCATCAGTAGAAAGTGCTCTGGCAGTCTTATTTGCCACAGAACGTGTTATACTTGTGTAAACGAGTTTTGGCTTAAATAATAATCCTTTAAGGGCAGAATTAATATAACTGTTTATCACAGTGTTCTAATATTCTTCCGCATCTAAAGAAATTAAACAGATTGTCCTCAATATCTCAAAGAAAGAACATTCAATAGCAACTTTCTAGCATTATGGATCTTGCTATTTATTTTTTAGTAGTCAGGAACACTTAGGTGGTAATAAAGGGAAATAATGCACACCTACACGTGTACTTCTTGCAGTCTTTGAAGTTTTTACCCATATCAGTAGTACAAGTTAAAAAGCTGTCAAAATTCCTAATAAATTGTTTATATCTACAGTCTTACTCTATAATTCTAGGTAATAATTTAACTGCTCTTCTTTTCTGGAATGTCCCACCAGCATTGCTGAATTTAGATTTAACCTCAAATATATTTAGCCAAAATAGGCTTCAGTTCATGTGTATATCCACAGAATGTGATACACTTCTAAAATATTTGTCTTTAAAAATCTAGACCCATCTCCTTCCTCTGCTGTTTGAGTAGACATGGTGTTGAGGATCTCTAATTTGAAGTTGTAAGATGCCTGTTTTGAAAACATTGACAGAATTGCCCTGCAAACATGGAACTTAATTGAAGTCCCAGCATCATCTGTTTCACTTGTTGTGGAAAAGGAACAGAAGTGGCTTCTTGGCTTAGTGGCATATGCTGATGTCTGGTCCTCTGAGGAGAGCAGCGGGCCAGGAGTTCTTAATCTTTTGAAGTGTTGGTTTATCCCTTTGGGTTTTGTTTTTGTTGGGTTTTTTTTGTTTGTGTTGAATGAACTAACTGGTAGTTTCATCTGATGCCTCCTGGTTCCTCTACTTGAACAGGTAGGGGATTCTTCTTCACATTTGTAGTGCCAGTCATGGATTTTATAGGTTATACCACCCCTATAGCCTTCTACACCTTACCTTGATGACTGCATATAGTCCCAAAATCCTTTGTCCTGTGAGCTGCTGGACCACGGGTAGCTTGTACACTACAATTTAAACCATTGGATTACCCAGTTAATGCCCAAACTGGGTCTGGGGTTTTTACATAAATTGTTAATGTACTGTGTAACTGAAAAAATAACTTTTTAATTTTTTTTTTCTTTTTAAGACCACGACAGTGACGATGATTCCTATGAAGTGCTGGATTTAACAGAATATGCGCGGCGTCACCATTGGTGGAATCGTGTGTTTGGCCGCAATTCAGGACCAATTGTAGAAAAATACTCTGTAGCCACGCAGATTGTGATGGGAGGTGTGACTGGCTGGTGAGGGAGCTTCCCTTTCCGTAACTGACCTAGACTTTTTACTCTGTTAGAAGATCCATTTCCAAGGGTATTCGAAGCGGATAAATATATCTTTAATGGGATTTCCTTTAGCATTTCCTTTAGCAGATAATTCATGTGTGAACAGTTTTAGCTTGTTACTCTGACTCATCATTATGAAGTTTTTAATATTGGTGAAACACCAGTTATCCAAGGGAACTCGTGCTAACTGCTGTGGAAAGGATTTGGGAAAATGTCAGAGCTCTAAAATTATAAGAAATAAATGGAAAATTACTGCATATAGCTTTTATTTGCATGGAAAAGCTTATTGCCTTACTAGTCTAGACTTAGAAACTTATATTATGGCTGAGGCATATTTTACAGGTAAAACACATGAAGGAAAAAAAAAAGATGGCAAAATATACTTTTAATTAAGAGCATCATTTAATGGAGACTGTTTTTTCCTCTAAATTGAGCTGGAACCATGTTGAACAAATTCACAGCCTGCTTTGATGTTAACTGGAGAGAGATACCATAGCCTAGTTATAGCAGAATAATTCATGGGGAAAGCTAGACAGTAAAGATGAGAACTTAAACTGGACAATGTGACTACAGCCTGAGCAGCTGTGTCAAGGTATTTGTTATTTGTCAGAGGTATTTGAATGGTATTTGTCTATTCCAGTACTCAGAAAAACTGTAAATTCAGTGGAAAACACCATTATGGTAGCCCAGTGACTTTTAAAGAGGGATTATGCAAGAATTGGAAGATGAAATAGACTAAAAATGAAATTGTTGTACCCAGGCTCAGTACAGCTTTGAGGACTGCAGGTTTAGCTTTCAGTCTGAGTTTTTTATTTGCTTCTGTAGCCTTAAAATTACTTTTAAAAGTTAGATGTGTACATGTAAACTCAGAAGTTTCTAGGGAATAGTTCATCTGGCATCCATAAAAACTGGCTTATTGAATGATCTGGAAAGTGCCTATTTCAGTGTCTATAGATGCACATATCTGTGTGTGCCTACTGATGTATATAAATACGAATTCACTGTTCGTATGCAGGGGGGAAAATTCCGCTCTGTGTGTGGGCCAGTGTTTAGACACCTTGGAATTGCCCAGGGAAGTTGTGGAACCATCAGTCCTGGAAATTCTTGTCTGAGTCAGGGCTCTTGGCAGCCTGACCGAGCTTCGAGGTTGGATTGGGCTCTGCAACAGTTTTGGGAAGGTGACTGGCCCAGATGACCTTCAGAGGCCCCTTCCTGCCTTAAACTCTGTAATATCAATATCTGTGCTTTTGTCCATTTGATGTGGGAGGGTTTGGAGACTGAGAACAAGGTAATTTTCTGGTTGCCTTGATCCATTAAAAATAGACTAACGCCATGTCCCAGTAGAGCAGCCTCGCTGAGTTTAACTCTTGTGGTAGGGATGTGCTTCTTTTTACTGAGATCTTTCAGTTAAGAGTTGTGTAGTTAATACAAATTATGGTATAATGTATTTACCTTCCATTTGGGAACAGTTATAGTAGCACTCATATAATTATGTTGTTCTTTATTAACATGCTACATTTAATAGCAGTAAGATCTGGAGATCTCAAGCTTACTTTAAAGGGGCCATCAGACAGCCAGGAACAAGCAACCATTACTCACATTGTCTTGTTTTACACATTGTTAATTTAATATTGCTTGCATTAAATAGCCTTGATTTTTAAATTTGTAAATATGAAATCACACATTTGCTTTGTTAAATGAAATAATGGTAATAGTTGCAGTCAGGAATAGTACAGTGTGGCATTGTTCAGCAGAAAACTTCATTGGACTGGGTTTTTTGTTTGTTTTGTTCCCCTAAGGTGTGCGGGATTTTTGTTCCAGAAAGTCGGAAAGCTTGCAGCAACTGCAGTAGGTGGTGGCTTTCTTCTGCTTCAAGTATGTAGCATTTCATGCTTTATAAGTTGGCAAATGTTATTTACTAAACAATAGGAAAAACACAGCTGTTGGATAACATTTAATTAGGAAGGCTTCTTACCTACTTCATCTTCTTAGTCTTATGAGTCAAAACCTTACATTTCAGCTGGGGTATTGTATACCAATGTACCAAAGAGACATTTCAAAAATCAGAGGTAAATCATAATCTACTCTGTCCTGTAAAATAGTTTGTAGTAAGACAAGAGAACCTTCTGGGCAGAAGTTGAGGTACTGCGTGTGATTCAGTGCTGCCAGACGAGAGGAACTGCCAGGGAGGCAGGGAGAATTTAAAATGTGTTTATTTTGCATTGGTTTGAGAATTTTATCAGAGCTTTAGAAGTAGGCTGCTTTGGCAGTTGCCTGGGAGGCTTGTTCTGGTCCCAGTATGAGCCATGTTTTTCTCTTTTCTCCCCTTGCCACGTTAAATGTGTTGAACCTCTAAAGCCTGCCTGAATCTTGACAGCTTTATTGCATTCCTCTCTTTGCTGGCTTTCGGGTTCAAGAAGTTTTTAATTATGTTATCTGGCATGATCATTTGCATTTTTCATCAGATACTGTGATTAGGGGAGGATACATTTCCAAAAAGCCTTTAAATTAGATGACGAAACTTTAAGTGAAGGAGAATTTCATGTGCTCTTCTTTAAGATGCCAGATTTTTTACTGGTGTTTTTCATGTCTTAATACCTGTGAGCTTCTCATTTTTCCTCAGATTGTTCTAGGGGATATAGACTGATGCCTACTTAGGCTCAATGATACACAGTTTCTTGAGGGGGAGGTTAAAGATATATTTACTCTTTCCGGCACTCTTTTTTTCACCCTGGAGGGTTTCTGAAAGGCATATCCTGCATTTCTTTCTTCTTTTGATTGTAATAGCTGGTGCAGTCAAGCATTGATCAGGAAGGGTGGAGTAGTAACTGCTGCTGTGTAATACATTGAAATGTCACTATTGTGTGAGGTACACACGCTTCCTTCATGGTCATGGTCTCTACTGGTTTGGGGGCTAATTTGGTTCTTTTCTCTTCACATGTTTTGTATGCCATTGGTATTAATTATTTTAATGATAATTCTTTTTATCAATATGACTGAAGAGCTGCCAGAACAGAGGCACCCGGTGTGGAGGCAGCACATTGCTGCGGGTGCCTTCCTCAGTGCTCCTGACTACAGAAAGCTGAAAAGTTAAAGCTGAGACCTGTAAACAAAGGAGAATGGAAATTGAATAAAACACATCACTTGTGCAGGATTTTTGCTTGTTGAGCTGTGAGGTTTAGGGAGCTTTCCTGTACATGCAGTAGGTTTGCCATGTGGTTGAGTGTCTGATTTCTTGGTTGATCTCATTTACACTGAATCCAGAAAGGAATATTATCCAAGAGGAAATATGAGCTACGTATTTTGATTGGATTGTCTGTATCTTGAGTAAGATCAGATTCTCTTGGAAGGAAATGAAGTAAATGCCTTGGTCTCTCCTTTAATTCAAAACATTTTGCATTTTAAGGCTGAGTCATAAATTCTATGGTGTAATTACATTTTTGTAGTCTTTAATTTTTTCATTTAAAGATCACACATCCTGATTCTATGAATACATGTTCAGTGCTTCCCCTGAGTGGGCAGAGGAGTGTTTCAGCACATTATTAGAAAGTTCCTTTTTATCTGTAAATTTCTCTGAAGTTGCAGATTTCATTTCAACTGCTGATTGCAACATTGACATTGTAATTACATGCTAGAACAAGAATAATAACTACAGAAGGCAAGATTCTTGGCTGAAGCCCATTCAGTGAAACATTTCAGTCTAAAAATTTAAAAAATACATTTTTTTCTGCAGTGGGTGATGACTTCATCTTGAGAGATGTAATAGGAAACTGAAAGCAGTACGTTTTTTGAGTGTCAGTTTGTACAGGAAGCAAAAAAGATTTTTCGTATTTTTGTAAGTGGTCTAGAACTTGAGTCTTAATACAGATCATATGAAAAGTAGTTGGAGGAAAAGGACAAAAATATCATTTAATTTGCACAGCTTTTCAAAATCAAGATCAGTTATTACATCTTTGCGGTGGATATTTCCGCAGCTTAATTTAATGAATTAACTATCCTTTTTTTTTTAATGAAATAGTTGTAGTTCTTCAAATATGCTGGTGTAAGATCAATACCATGCACTATGTTAAGGAAAATACAATGCATTTCTCATAGCAAGGGATTTTTCTTGTAACTTCTCGTTTATACAGCACAATTTAATGAAATCCTGAAGAAGATGAACTCGTGTATTCTTGGTTCTGCTATAATGAATTGGTTAAAAACAATTGTTCTTAATGAGCACCTGATATTTCTTTATTTTTAAAATCCTATATCCTCAATAGCAGTTTCATTGTTTTTTACTCTGCAGTGAGCATACAAATTACAGGTTTTTCTGATCTATGTTGTCTATTATTTAATAATGAAATTGGATTTTTATTCAGTTATTTGTGCTTTCACTAATATATTTCTCCTCAGCCCATTAATACACCATTGAAGAATTAAATTCAATTCTTCATTGTTATGTTCTAATTTAGGAAAAGTAAATATGTGAAAACAACACAAGAAACAAAATAAACTCTGAGATATCCTTGGCTTTAACTTGTACAGGGGTTTTTTGATACTGCACCATGATGCAATTAATATGTATAAACCTATATGACTACTTAATATATCCATGGATATGATAATGGGATATATAGTGTTATTTTACTTTGTTATTGTATGGCCTGAGTTTAAAAATATTAGTAAATTTTGAGAATTTGCATTTATGTAAATTTACTGTTATAAGCAAGTAGTTTTTTTATGATGCATTAGAGTCTAAAAATTGAAGTCTGTTTTTCCAGGATTTGAGTTCAGGGGTATTATTTCTGCACGTATATATGAAATTATGTAATTAGTGGGGTTGCAGCCAAAGTAGGTACGACACAGGCTCTATCACTGCCAAAGTGCAGGGTTTTTTTCTTCTCAGTTAAAAATTTTATATTCAAACCGTTACCCTCTGTTGCTTATTTTATAGGCTTGTATAAACACTCAAAAGTAGAATTTGGAATCTCTAATTTCAGGGCTACTAAGTTCAGGGAGAAAAGATGTCTGGTTTTGATGCAAGTGTAAGCTCTGCAGTAGTTGCAAACAGAACTTAATTAAAAACTTCTGCCTCATCTTTGTGCTGTCTGGATAACTGAGCTAATTAAAGTTGTCTTAATGAAATGTTTCTTCTAAGATCCATTTGCATTTTACAAGCAAGCAAATACATTAGCATTTCTTACATTGTGTTGGACTGGGTAGATAAGTCACATTTAATTTTCAGTTGTATGAGTGAGAAGGCACCAATTCAATGCTTGGGCCTTTTTGAAATTCTTGTGGTTATGTTAAATTCATAAAATAACAATTGCCCCAATGTGCAACTATTTTTCTTTTCCTGGTATGTCATCCAGTGACTGGATGTGCAACCAGTACAGCTTTCAAACTGGTTTCCTGCTTTCATACTGTACGGGCAGCCCTTAATGAGCTGTCCCTGCCTGGCACTAGTGGCCATGTGAATAAATGGTTTTACAAGAGGCAGGCAAAGTCAATTAATTTGTTACATTCTGTGGTATGAAGTAAAAGAGAGTTTAAAGTATAGTAAGTTAATTTTGCATTTGTCCACTGAATTGGTTTTTTAAACTATGCAAAGATGGAAACTGAACTTTACTTTCTTACATAGGTGGTCTTTTAGAAGCTTAGTTTTGAATTCAAACAAAATCTGTCTGACACTTGTTTAATTTTAGTTTTTTTTCTGGATTATGAAACCCTCAGTTTATAGTGAAATAGGTTGCTTAGTTACTGTGACAGTTGTAATACAAACTAGATGGTCTAATTTCAGTTATTTGGTAGAAAGAACCATGTGAAAGTCAAACTTCAGCGCCTGTAAGTGATGTGCAACATTTATTTTTAGGCTAAACAGAATAAATTATATATTTAAATACCTGTTCCACAAAAGTTCATTATCTGTGACTTACGTTTACCAGTTGAACAGTTTGCATAGAAGGCTGTTAGGTAAATTGGGTGGATCTCCCACCCACATGTGACCTTAAGAAGGACCTGAGAAATCTCACTCTTTACAAAGAGTTTTTATATACAGTCATTTACATGTAAATTTAGTGGTTTAGATCTATTTGTCCTAACAGTTAAAATAAGCAGTGATCCTTAGTTTTGGTATTTTTTCACTTCTGTTTTCCCCAAATAATGAGTTGTTTAGCTGTTTTCTAGAACATGCAACAATCAAATCTTAGAAATAAAGCAAATGTTTGGGATGATGGTTAGACATGCTAAAAAATTGGGAGTTTGTGTGTAAATTTGTCATGAACCAGTCTCCTCAAACTTAGCCATTTTTCTCATTTTACAGAACTTGTGCTGTTCTCAGGCTGTGTTATTTTTCTACTTACTGGTTTTGTTTTGTAAAATGTGTGAGAATTCTCTTGTAATGAGTATTTTTTTTGTTGGACAGTTTAAATTGTGTAGGTTAAAATAAAAGTTTTCAGTATTTCTAATGATGATTTTGATTAGCCCCAGATATTCTGTCACAAATCAGAATTCTACAATTCTGAAAGAAGCTGAAATGAAACAGTTTTTCATTGTTGTCCTATGAATGTGTTTTTCTTACAAGCCAAAATAAATGCTGAAGGAAAAACATTGCAAAGCTTTTATAACTAAAGAACAGAGAACTGGTAAAATTAACAAGAGTCTACTGAACTTTGCCATTGCTTGTTCTAATTTGAACTGCTTCCACTGAGGAAAGTATCAGTGTTTGAAGCAGAGAACCTGCTGAAATTGGAACAACGTCTTTTCCTGTATCTGTAATAAAAATAAGAAAAGTGACTTTGTAGGCACAAAGACAATGTATTTTGACTCATGAAGTGTGAATTGCAGTTGTACTAACTGCCTTTATTTTCCTAGATTGCTAGTCATAGTGGATATGTACAAGTTGACTGGAAGAGAGTTGAAAAAGATGTAAACAAAGCAAAAAAACAGTTAAAAAAGCGTGCAAATAAGGCAGCTCCCGAAATCAACACTCTAATTGAAGAGGTGAGTCTAAGGTGATACACTGTTTGCTACCAGCCAGGCTTCCTTACCTTCCACTGCAGGTGATGATGAGTTGAAAATGCAAGTGCTAAATTGGAAGGCATCAGAAATAGTCTGGCTTTATAATATATGAAAAGTTACCAGATTGTGTTGTATTTATTCATTCAGTTTTCTGGTTTGGTCACTGTTAAAGATGACACACAAACTTGTTCTTGTTGAGTGACAAAGCCAGTAAGGTCATGACATGGTAAAAAAGTTTAGGGTGGTGTGGTTAAAACATGGTAACTATGAAGACGAAAGCCAAATCTTCTCAGACTGCTGATAATAAAATTACTTGTCTGGAGGAGAATGACTTTTCTGCAGAAAAGCTATAGCTACTTTGTAACAGGAGTTGTGATTTTATCTCATTTTTACACATTTTGGAGAATATCTGTCTGCAGAATCTGCCAGGTGCCTACTATGTTGAGAAGAGGTAGCTGTGATACTGATCAGTGTCACTGGGGCTGTTGCACCCTGTCAGTTGAAGACTTCCATTTAATCAATTTTGTGGTTGTTTGGATTTTTTTAAAGCCTGTTTTTACATATTTGCATGTTCCATGCATGTAATCTAAGTTTCATTCTGAATAACTGAGAATCCTGACAGGGAATGTGCTGCACACAGTGAAACAGCAGCCACACTAGTGCTGTAATTAATGAGTTTTGACATCTCAGGTTTAACCTGTGTGGAGTTGCACATCAGTTAATAAAAGTTACCTTAAATTTTAATGTGAATATGAACTGAAAATTCAAGAGTGAGGATTTTCTTGCTTCTTCTGTACCTCAAATAGCTTAACCTGTCCTTCTCCATTGCCCCTAGAAATGGGTGGGACAGGATGGGGTTTTTGGTTTTTCTTTGGTTTTTTTTCTCTCAGATTATATGACTTTCTCGTAACTGTGTGTTAGTTGCCAATCTGAAGTGTTTGAAGCAGAGGATTTATGAAATGGCACATTTGATAAAAGGTGTAATGCTCTATGCTGCTACTTCATTAAATACTCTGTACCCATGTCATCATAGGTGAGTGTTTTTTTTCTAGGATTAAGTTGTTAGGAAACTGGCTCATAATGGAGTGAAGTGTATTTCTTTTCCAATGATCTGCTCTTCCAAAAACCAGTATTTTTAAAAAACTTTTATGATGTAATTGCAATTAAAGTCACAGTGCTGCTCATACTTTTTTTTTGTCAAGGTAGTTTGCAAAACATCTGCCTTGTTTTAATCAAAACAAGAGTGGTATTGGCTT
The DNA here is from genome assembly GCA_013397865.1 of Struthidea cinerea. Taxonomy (NCBI): domain Eukaryota; kingdom Metazoa; phylum Chordata; class Aves; order Passeriformes; family Corcoracidae; genus Struthidea; species Struthidea cinerea. The sequence goes on along the minus strand of VZTI01005851.1, from coordinate 887,265 downwards.
GAAATTGCTGTAACAATTCCTCTGTATTTTGACTTTTAAAAGGCTCACTGTATTTTAAATATATTGTTAAAGACAGCTGAGAGTCAGTGTGCACTCCATTGGTGCCACCTATTTTTATACGGTTTTAGACACATTGCTTCCCCCTGCACCCTTCTCCACAATTTTAGTGTTCTTGTTCCCAGGAAGTTGTGATAAGTATTAAGTAAAAAAGTCAGACACAATTAACTTTATGAATATTATTTTTCTTCTCAGTCAACAGAATTTATCAAACAGAACATCGTGGTGTCCAGTGGGTTTGTTGGAGGCTTTTTGTTGGGGCTGGCATCGTAAGGACCCGAACGTCTCTTCCTGATGGGATCCGTGTCGGTGAAGAACAGTTGTGGTGACACGCTGTCTGCAAGCAGTGTGGGTCACTGGGCCTGCCAGAGCAAGACAAGTGGACTAGCTAGACAACTTGGGAGCTTTTACATTTCAGGCTTTTGCCTCTTGAAGCTTGGCAAAACTAGGATTTGCTGAAAAACTGTGCAGTGTGCTCATTATAGCATTTCTGGGCAAAACTGGTTCATCCTCATCATGACTTTTTATCTATGGCCTTTCAAGATCTAGCATTTTTTAAAATGTTATTCTTGGAATATAGCTATGTAACCATACTGTAAGAATGAAAGCTCCATTTCTATGTTTTCAGTTTAATATTGTTTATTTAAAAAGTATTTTTCTTCATGCTGTAGTAGGTAGTATCTATGACTACATACTGTATATGATATTGTAGTTTCAGCCTCCTGGCTGTCCATCTTCTTTAGAAGTCACTGCAATAATGATCAATCTGTAATACCTTTTTACAGAGTATTAAATAACAAAGAATCATGAGCTTATTAAAGGTGAAAATTAACTTTGACTCTCGCCTTTGTGTACGTAGAAAATAAGAAAGTGTCTCAATTATAGCCTGCAGGGACCTGGTGCCAGTGTTTGCCCAGACAGGTTTTTAAGGTGGTTTTAGTGATTTGTTACTAAGTTATTCTAAAGAAATTGAGAATCCAAACAAACACTCTGCATTTTTCTTCATTTCAAACTTGTGCACCTATCAGAAATTTCTACCCAAAGAAGAGTTTGCTCTGCCCCAATTTCTCTGGTTTCTACTGTAGCAGCAGATGAATGTGAACTGGAATCTCCTCCATCAGGATTCTGTTGGGTTCCTGTTCCCTTGTCTGAACAGCAGTAGTGGTTCATTAGCATCGGATGGATGGATGGGTGTGAGTTTGGGATGCACAGGACATGGGATGTTGGACATACTAACCTTCTAAGTACTTAGATTTGTGCATCCCTGGGCTCCAGAGGTTTGTATTACATGTTGACCTCATGTTTGTGGTGTGCTTGTAGCCGAGGTGAGTAAGGTATGAAGCATGTCCTGCATACCTCTGAGCTTTAAGGGTTTCATCAAGCCTGGTTGAGGCTTTGGAAAATAAATCTTAACACACACACCTCACAAACCAAACCCAAGGTACATGAATGGCCATGAATCCTAAATATTTAGTTTTAAAGTGAGTATCTGAAGTTATATAAGCACAGTTGCAGTTTACTGGAAATGGGAAGCCCATGGAGGAATGTGCCTGCTGGATTATCTGAGATTTAGAGAAAAACAAAGATGAAAATGTGAAAGCCTCTGCCGTGGTGTTCAGCCCAAAGAATAATGGGAAGGTAACCAATCAGTCAGCTCTTCTCTGCTGATGAAGCTCATGGGTTTTTGGCATGTCCAAAGAGTACTGAAGCCAACTGCTGTGAGTCACCCTGACTGGGATGAGCTGGGTGTCCTGAAGGGCTTTGGAGATGAAGTGACCATTTCAGTACCAAGAACCTGTAAATGTGCATTTTTGGTGTACTTTGTGAAAGGATTTCAAAGGAGCATATTTTAGTGCGCTTGCTAAAAGGCAGCTCATGTGACCAAGGAATACACTTCATTGTTAGAATTAAAACCAAAAGTATATAGTAGTGTGCTAGACTGATTTCTGCAGAGGAAAGTTGTTCTGCTACTCTGTTGCCATCATCTGAGATTTTCAGTCAATGAATCAAGAATTGACAAATACATTTGAGGGTTCTATAGTTTTATTTTTTGAATTAGATTTATTTAGCAATTTATTTTTTTAAGCTTTTGGAATAAGAAACATAATTTTGCACATGTAAAATTGAGGGACTCAGAAGGCAAGGAGAAATGGTGTTATTGAAAAGGTGAACACTGGTGGTTTGTACTGACTGGGATTGGCTTCATGTCCTGGACTCATGACTGGAAAAGGAGAATGGCTGCTGGCACAGCAGCACTTGCTGATGCAGTTCCTTGGGCTGGTGAGGCAGGGGGCCTGCTGCCAGCAGCTCCAGGTACAGCTGGCACGGTGAGGAGCTGATGGAGTGGCAGCTTTGGTAAAGGAACACGACACGTAAATGCAGCTTTTCTTGCAGCTGCCTGAGATTTTTTATGTGCCGGCTCAGGTCGGTCTCACCTGTCACTGTGTGAGGGAATGCTCTGTAAAGATACAGTCAAAAAATGGATGTTGATGGCATTGGGAACAGAATGGGGTGTAACAGGAATATTTGGTTTCTGGGGGTAAAGTCTGGGATGATTTCAGAGTTACTGTTGCCCTCTCTGACAAAAAATAATCCAGGCAAAGAAGATTCAGAGGAGAAAGGGTGGTGAGGCCCTGGCACAGCTTGCCCAGAGAAGCTGTGGCTGCCCCATCCCTGGAAGCGTCCAAGGTCAGTTTGGACGGGGCTTCGGGGCTTGGAGCAACCTGGGATAGTGGAAGGTGTCCCTGTCCGTGGCAGGGGGGTTGGAACTGGATGATCTTTAAAGACTCTTCCAACCTAAACCATTCTATGACTCATGATTCTAAAAAAACATGGAATAAAAATTTTTGAAGAGCATTTTTGGTGGGGGAAAAAATCAGTTTTAGAAAGATGATTAAGAAGAAAGGTGTTAGAAATACTTAATGAAAGGCTGACCCAGGATTTCTATGGGTTTTAATGTATAGCTGAAGAACTTAACTGAAAGGTGAAAAACATGGACCTAGCAGTGGGAAACAGCTTTCCATAATGCCCAATGGGTGTGTGGAATTAATTTCCACTGTGTGCTACTGAGACCAAGGAAGAGCCTCCATTAAGGGAAAGATGGGGCAACATTGCAAGAGTCTCAGTTATATCTAAAGGTGGGAAACAAACCACTTTAGGTTTCTCTGGCCATAGTTAATATTGTTTGGTGCAGGTCATAAGAAAATTATTCCAGTGGGCAGCTGATCCTACCTTTCCCCTCTACAGGCTTGTGTAATTTTTTCCCCTCACATAGTTGTTAGCAGCCACTTTTCAAAGTTGAAGGCTAAGATAATGATTGAGGAAGGCATGGCATATATCCCTCTAGTGAACAGCTTCTGAAAGCTTATTAAATAGTGCATTTGGGGAGAGATTGCTAATAAATCATCTATTTGTTTTCTATTATCTTAATGGGATAATCAATTTCCTGAAATTATTTCTTTTTAGTTAAAGCAGCATTGGGCAGTTTTAACTTAAAGTGAGATGCCAGTGTGATCTTATTACTGAATTTTAAGAGGCCAGAATTTGGCTAAAACTTTGAAGTCTGTTTCTGCTTCAGCAGCCAGACTGAAAATTAAAATGTTGTAGTTACAAGATAGAGCTGCCTCCCAGATTCAAGTGCATTTGTCATGAGGGCTTAAGAAGGGGGGATGCAAACAGAATAAAATGCAGGAGTCAGGACTGTAATTCAGTAATTCTGCCTGTGCAGATTCCCTAAATTATAGTGCATAGAGTAATGTGAAAAAGTATCAGTAATACCTCCCCCTAACCTTTTGAAAATTGTTGGAAATCTCAAAGAATTACTTTAAAAATCAAACTTTTATGGTATGCAGCTGTCTGGGGTCTGTAGGTAACACTGGAAAAATATAATGTTCACCCAAACTCAGCACAACTAGAACAATGTGACATTTTGGAAGAGAGATTGGGCACAAAAAAACCCCAGAGTTTTGGTCACCCTAGGACTGTGCATGGGCTGGGTGAGTGGTGGGGGAGAGCAAGAGTCATATCTACTGGGGCAAGGAGGTGCCATCCTCCCTTGTTGGATTGGGAAGCAGGTCTGATGCAGTGGGGTGATGTCCCAGTATTGGGACACGTGGAAGAGCTGGTGTTTCTTATTTTGGGGCAGTTTAGGAAGTGAGTCAGCTGACATTCATCAGGACGTGTAACACCGGAAACCAATTTTAATTAAGATAATTGTGGGGTGAGTGTGCACAAAACATCTGGTGCTGATACAGCACAGCCTGAAGCCTTGATTGTGTTTGGTCCTACATTCAAGCTCGGAGGCATCTAAATCTTGGAGTGCTGCAGGACGTGGCACAGAGGTGTAATACAGGATTTTGTGCTCACAGCCTGGGCTGGACACGGCACGGCCAACTCCAGCACAACTGGTGCCAGGCTTGGACTAGGAAATCTTGCTGGACCCAGGCTGGCTCAAATGTATAGCTTGGGTTTACCAGTGCAGTGGTACAAATTTGCCTATTTCATGGATTCCACACTCAGAGGTTTTCTGCCTCCCTCACCCTCTCCCCTTCTCCCAGTTCCTCAGAGCACTCCATGTTCCTTCCTCCCTGCTTCAGTTTTGCCTGCCTTCTGTTTTTTTCACAGCTCCCTGGAACAGAGCACCACAGCATACACTGAGCTATGAAACAGAGGAAATGCAGTGCTTCAAAATGAGGTGAAGTTGGGAATAAATCCCACAAATCAGCTCAGCTGTGGGACTTCCCAACAGCTAATGCCTCTGGCTTAGCTCAGGCAAGCTGGAAACCACATTCCATTACCTTTTCCTGGGAAACCTCTCCTGCTTCCTAGACCAGTACCTTACCTTCCAAACCATAAGGTATTTTGGCGTGAGATGTCCTTGGTCTCTGCTGCTGACACATTTGGGGTGTGGATGTATCTCTGTGTTCATGGAGCATGGACAGGAACTTGGGTCTGGTCACCTCAAAGTTTACCTGAAGCCATTGGTAAACAGTTGAATGTGCTGCTTGAGTTGGAAATGCTCCAACATGAGGGAAAAAGGCAGGTTACACCCAGGATATTTTGCTGCCCATTTGGTAGGATGTTTACCTGAGAACTGGAATATATTATTATGCATTCAGTCCTTGATAAGGGTTTTTCAGTTTCACCATCAAACCCCTCATATCGCTAAGCTGTAAAAAAACCCCATTTCTGCTCATGTGGACTGTATATTTAAAAAAAATTCTTAATAGAAGATGTTAATCCATGAAGAGAATTGAGTATTGAGTGATGTGTTTCCCGTTTAATACAGATAATTTGAACTTTGATCTCAACAAGAGGTTCTCAAACACTTGCCATACACACTCATGGGACGTGGAGAATTAAGGACCAATACATCTACTATCATTTGTAATTGAACATCTTATTTTCTTGAAGTATTAATGGGGAAGTAAAGGTTATTTTGTTTTCTTGTGTGCTTAACAGACACCAAACTCATACTGCAGCCAAATTACAGATTTTTATTTACAGATTTCAAATCCTCTCCAGTGAGATACTCAAAATGCCTTGATAGCCTACATGTTGCTGAGACAGAAATCTAAGCCAAAATACATCTGAATGAATCTGCAAATGTAAGAAAACCCTACAGATGTGTGAAAGCAATGTTTGAAAATCAAGTGTTGCCAAATATTATTTCAAAATCCACTTGGGCCAATAAAGAGGAGGAAGGAAAATTAACAGCAATCAGGGAGTCTATATTCTTAATGCTCTTATAACAGTCTATGATTGTTAAAAAACATTGAGAAAATGCCTGTCTACAACATTAATAATGTTTTTTTCTATTTATATAGAACATAAATATGTCATATGATGTATGACATCTAGTCTCCAAACTTAAAAGCTGAATTGCATGCTGGCTTCTTTAGGAGATTTGTTTTGAGGCTGCCTGTGCAAGTACAGCCAAGCACGCGCTTCAGCGACTCACCGGATTGTATGTGAAAGCAAAGGTAGAACAAACCAAGGAAGGGATGCACACATACTTCCTCTTTTTATGTTATTACAGGAATCTCTGGTTAGGTTTTGAGACCCTCGGGTAGCCTGCACAGAATCAGGAAGCCAAGGACTGCTCACTGTGGGGGAGTTAGGGGTAAGGCACGAGAAGAGGAATTTGTCTGAACGTGGATGTCAAGCTGGGTGCCCTGTATCCTGCTTATGTCAGTGTTCTGTGGCAAATCTGCCTTCCTGTAAATCACAGACTCACAGATTGGTTTGGGGTTGCAGGGATCTTAAAGATCATCTCATTCCAAACCCCTGCCATGGTCAGGGACGCCTTCCACTACCCTGGGTTGCTCAGGGCCCCATCCAGCCTGGCCTTGAACAGGTCCAGGAATGGGACAGCCACAGCTTCTCTGGGCAACCTGTGCCAGGGCCTCACCACCCTCACAGTAAAGAATCCTCCTAATATCTGATCTAAACCTGCTCTCTGTCAGTTTGAAGCCATTCCCCCTTGTCCTGTCACTCCCTACCCTTGTAAGCAGTCTCTCTCAAACTTTTCCATAGGCCTCCTTCAGGTACTGGAAGGCCACAACTAGGTCAGCCCAAAGCCTTCTCTTTTCCAAGCTGAACAATTCCAATTTCCTTGGCCTTTTGAACCCCATAGGCAGAGATTGCAGGAGTGGCAGCTCTGCTGGGGAAGGTGTGGAGGTTATGGTGAACCTCAAACTGAATTTGAGGGAACCCTGTAGTCACTGCACATGACAGAAGACACAGGCTGAGGTGCCTTAGGAGCAGCATGGTCAGCAATTATGGAAATTTGTTACCTGCCTGTCTGTACTCAGCCCTGGAACACCATGACTGCTTTTGGGCCCCCCAGTTCAAGAGGGTTGTTGAGAAATAAGAAAGAGTCCAGCGAAAAACACCGAAGCTGATGAAGGGTCTAAAGCAACAGGGCTACGGGGGGAGCTGAGGTTGTTCAGCCTGGGGAAGCGAAGGCTGAGGGTGAATCTAAGGCAGCTACAGCCACCTGAAGGGGAGTCACAAAGGAGATGGAGCCAAACCCTTCCCAGCAAGGGGCAGCAGCCACAAGAGTTGTGCCTTGGGAAGGTCACACTGGACATTAGGAAAAGATCTTCCAGCAGGAGGATGGTGCAGCAGTGGGACAGATCACCCAGGGGGGCTGTGGGTGCTCCCTCCTCAGGAATTTACAGGATTTGGCTGAACAAAGCTGACCTGACAGTGCTGGTTGGTGCCCAACCATCCTGCTGTGAGCAGAAAACTCCAGTGCTCCTCTCCTGTGAACATCAGGTGTTATTATCCCACCCAGCTCCTCCATCCTTCTCCTGGGTTTAGCCTTGTGCTCCTTCACGTCTGAGCTTGCAACAGAAATGCTTTCTGTGGCTGCTCTCTTCTTTCTGTTCACACTGAGCAGGAAAAATAGATGCTGAGGGAGTGTGGCACTGCAATGAATTCCATGTTTTCACTTAAAAAAAAAAAAAGCAAATGTATTTATTATATCAGCATTGGAAAGGTTAGAAACCCACCAAATTTTTTTTTTTTTGTGATATTAGATTTGCGTTTAGAAAATTAAGATCCTCTGGTAGCTGGCACACAGGAATTTGTGTACGTGTGTGGTTTGCTTGGAGTTGTTGCAGCAAATTCTTATAAATGGAACAGCTGGAAAAATGCATTTCTTTCTTTTTTTTTTCAATAGGCACTCCTACACTCATTTAAAAATAGTAAACTGGGGCAAGGTAAGTATCACAGAGCCTGATGTAAAAAAAAATACATCAATAGAAAATAAGGAATAGAATATGTGATGAAGATTGACACTGCAAGTAGAAAGGGAAGAGGAAAAAAAATAACACAGAATAACACAAGATGCAAAGTGATTAGGGAGCACCAAGAGAGATGGGAATGGAAAGTTGGTGACAGATGAGGCTGATAAGGCAAAGGGCCTAAAGGAATTCCTCGCCCCAGTAATCACAAAGGCAGCAGAAGGCAATATCCCAGGAACTGGGATTTGTTTTCCTCAGGGAAGGAAGGAAAATGTCAAAAGGTTTTACTCTCGCACTGGAGTGGATAATAAGGCAATTAGTACTATTAAAAAGTTAGAGCACCCAGACTGGAGCAATAACTCACATCCTAGGATTGTAAAGGGAGTGGGAGATGCTGGAAAGCTTTTGTGGGACGGTTGTGATAACTTACTGGAATGGGAATTACTGAGGACTGGTGAGTGTTTAATGAAGTTTGGGCATTTACAGATCTCTGAGCTTGACTGCACTTGACCTCAGGAGAAACCAGACCCTGGTGAGTCACGGCTGTGCAGATTTGTAAGTGGCAACATGAATATATTATTAAAAATACGTCATTTTAACATACATGCCATGGGAGAAGTATATAATACAAATTATTTGGAGTCTGCTGCACAAAAGATTTATGCAAATAATCTCTATTAATAGGATTTCTCAGTGCAAATCCTTTCTTGTCAGTAGGAGAAGAGCAATGGCATGTTTATGATTTACTTTTCCAAGGGGTTTCTGACGTTTCTACAATTTCAAATGGTGTTTTTCCCTACATTAATATATATTAGAGAGGAAGTAACTGCTAACCTTTTGCAAAGCTCTGTAAATATGTGAACTATGCAGTTTCTCATCCACAGGTTGAATAAGAAGGGAGAGGAATACAAATCCTTCACATGCTGTACCTACACACACCTCCTCTTGGTCTCCACACCTTTGTATTGCTTGATGCATTTCAGAAAGAAACAGGATTACTTTATAATATAGTTTAACTGCTGCTGATAAAAATAAAATAAACGTAATAGGCAAACTTCTTTGCTTGGTATTGTGGGCTGGTTGAATCCTGTGCTGCCCAGAGGAGCAAGATCTTGTTACCCCCATCCATCCCAGGGATTGGAGCTGTGGGGTCTGCCCATGGTGGGGGTGACAGGGTATGGACTGACAGCCCAGACTCATCCTACTGCCAGCCTGGAGCAGCCTGAGATGAAAAAGGGCTGAAGGAATAAGACCAGGCAGGAGGAAGGTCACACGCTGCAGAGGGTGTTTCATTTACCTTCTCCTACAGCTGCATTTAGTTCCTTCCTTGGGGAGCCCACAGGGACCTCTATTCAAAGGGAAAAAAAAGGAAATAAGGAAATGGGATGGAAAAATCTGAACCTTTTGAGGGGAGCAGCCTCTACAGAAAGCGTTTGGATAAACCAGTCCACCTCCAGCTGGCAGGAGGAATCAGCTGCCAGAAGATGCCAAAGAAAGGGTGGAAAAGACGCTTCCCATAGTGCTTCCCCAGTGCTCAGCACCAGCAGCACACCTCTGGCTGGCCTGGCAGAAGGAAAACAGTGAGGCAGGAGCTGTGGGAACAACAGCGTGTGTGGAATAATCACCACTGGGAAAAGGAGAGGAGCGTTCAGGGACACAAAGGGAAGGAAGTGGCCCCATCTACAGAGGCCACCCTGCCCAGGGCACACAGCACCTGCCCAAGGGCTTCCTCTCCAGGGCATATGCAAGCCCAAATCCCAGACAGGTGTCAGTGGGACATGACCATCCCTGCAGGGTGGCCAGCAGACCCTCACAGATCCTGCAGTCCTCGTGTGGTTCCCAAGGCTGGGGGACCTGGTGGGACCAAAGAGCAGCTGCACTGCAGAGGCCACAGAGCTGCCAAGGACAGCCTTGAGAGGATGCCCAGAGCTGGGACCTTGGGCAGGCCCCTGTCCTGCTCCCATCTGAGGAGGAGCTCCCCTCGGACACCGTCCTCTAACACGGCCCCTGCTCTGCTTGGCCCCTGCTGTGCCAGTTTGGATGTCCAAGCTCATCTTTGGTGGAATTTCAGCACTCAGGAAAAATAAAGGCACAGCTGAGTCCAGCTAGAATTATCCTGCAGAGAGCCAGAAAATCTGGTAGGGAGCCAGTGAGTGGCTGTGTGTGCCCAAGCAGGCACCATCCCCTGGGGTTTGTGCACTGTGACCCCCTTGAGTCCTTGCTTCACCTCAAGGAGTCAAAGTTAATTCCTGGTTTTCCACACCAGAGCACATGGACAGGACACAGCCATACCCCTGGTGTTTTGCAGCAGCTTCTCTCCCTGTGTGGGACAGAACCCCTAAGGCTGGCAGGGACATCAGTAGCTCAAAGCAACTTTACCTTAAGGGACAACAGGCATCCCAAAAAAGCTGGTTGTGCCTGTGCAGTGGGAGGTAACACAAAAAAACATGACCTGATCATCCCTAAATTCTGAGCAGTCCCCACACAGCTTCACCTTTTGTTGTAGTTGTTGTTTTAAAGGATCCAATATGTTTCCCTGCAGGTGTTTTCCCTCTTGAATTCTTGAGCCCTACCCCAAGCCTGTCTCAGCTTTCCCACTTCTGACTGTAATTGTACCTCTCTAATCTGTGCAGTGACTTTCTGCGGGCTTTCTCAGGGCCTGACTCGAGGTTGCACAGCTGTGCTGTGCCAGAGCTGTGCCTTGGGTCCTTGGCACATGGGCAGCTGAGCTCCCCAGGGAGGGAGGCTACACAGACAGGGAGAAGAGCCCTGCACTGCCTGTGCTATGGTGTGGGTGTTTTGGGAAAGACAACCAAGCCTATAAAACTGTGCTTTGCTCCTCAGGTCACACAGATGGGCATTGCTCCAATTCCTATTGACTTGGCGGTGACAAGGCAGTGCCCACAGCCATCACCCATCACTTTTGCAGCTCCTGAGGAGCTATGTGACATGCAAAACTAGTGTTTGCTGCGTGAAATTTGAGCACAAGTATTTCTTCAAATTGCTAAACGTGATACCATTCCTGTGCAACATGTATTATTCTCAGTTTTGGGGTTGGGTTTCTTCCAACCTGCTCAGCACTGGGAGAAGCACACACAGTCTTGTTTTGTCCTTGCTTCTTCCTTGATCCCCTTCAAGACAATGAGCAGTGATGGACTTGATCTCCCCAGACCCGTTATCTAAACTGGAATGGTGGTGTGAGGTATCCACAGGTGTTACAGGGATTTTCAAAGGCTGTCAGCACTTCTCGTGGATGAGTAGCAGTGCCGACTGATCCCGGATTTCAGAGAGGGCTCCTGTTCCTTGAAAATTAGGCTCCATTTTTCACAGACGGCAAATTGAGTTTTGTGCAAGTTTCTTTCTGAAGAGAAGACACACCCAGAGCCAAACACACACAGCTGAAGTGGCAGCATCAGTCCTACCCCAATAAGAAAATGCTCCTGAGTGACTTCCAAAATCAGTGTATTTTGGTTTTGTTGATTATCTGCACCACTTCTCCTATCTCCAGCATTGTTAGAAGTAGGAAGTCTATTGTGTTATTATGCAGATTACCTAATGTAGCTTTCCTTGGCTCAGCAATCAGTGACTTAGGCCACTGCAAGTTCAACAGGGGATTGGAGGCACCAGTCAGTTAAAGTCTCCAAACACTTTTGTTGGAACAAAATTGCAAACCTTTATCTCATTAAAAGAATTTACAGATTGCACACGACACTGATAAATAAGAGTATCAATTTAATGTCTGACAGGTCACCTCCCAAAGGAATAAAACCTGTGTTTGCAGAAGGATAGAGATGGTTTTCGAATGGTCATTCCTGTCTCTTCCTTTTATGAAAGCTGCCCTATTTTGTGGCCAAGTGGTACAAAAGCAAAATAATTTGGAAGAGTTATTTTAAAGCCCAATCAGGTTCTCAGAAAATCTGTCTCCCAGTCTTCCAGTAGTTACAAGGTTGTTATAAAGAGGATTATCATCAACCACTCATCATATCCATCAAAAGAAGGACAAGAACAAATCAGCTTTGAAGTAAAGAAGATTTAGGACAGGAGATACAGAAAACTTCCTAATGATGGAAATCATGCAGCCCTGGAAGACATAACCCAGGAATGCCCCTATATACCCAATACAGACTAAAATCTGTATTGTTGCACAGAGGGATTTAAATCACAATGACATAAGAACCTTTAATCCTGGCATCTGCTGTATTTGTGACTGGAATGTTTTTTCAGTCTTTTTTCTTTTTTTTTTTTAGATCCTGTATTAATATTAATTTGCCAATGAATTGTATGAAATGATGAGTGGCATTTGCACTATCTCACTGTGATCTAGAAAAGAGGAGGGGTAGCAACATTTGAAGGTGACACAGAGTTATCTAGGTTAGGCTGAACCAATGGAGAGACAAGAATTTCCAGAAGTTTTGTCCAGTCTGAACATGAAGGCAGTGGGACAATAAAGCTGCGTTGGTTCTCATCTATGCAAAATCATGTCCAGCAGATGGACTGACCTGAAGCCCTCTGCACAGTGCTTGGTCCTAAATCACAGGCAGCAAAGTCAGGGAAAGACTGGGCAATTCACCTGGAAGCTCAGCATACACCAGTGGTCAAATCACAAAGAGGATGTTGGGGGACATTTGGAGTGGAATAGAAAATAGGTTCAATGTTGTGACATTTCAGTGCCATTAAGGTTTAGGAATTCCCCTGGAACGCTGGATCTGGTCCTGGTCAGCCTAATGCTCTGCAGAGACCTGCTCAGAAGAGCTGATTTAGCTTAACGAGCTTACTCAGATCTCTCTGCAGACAGGAATGAGCTTTGGCTTTCTCCTAGGAGATATTTCAACGATCTCATGGTAGGTGACTGTTCCCCAACACCCTTCAGAACAACCAGGTTTTCTCCCTTAAAACAGAGGCAGCCCTTTCCCTATCAAGACACAGAAATGTAAGGCATGATTAATGAAAATTGTGAGAGAAGTTGGGAAAAAAAAACAAATGAAAACTGAGGAAGTGGATTTACCCAGGGAGCAATCAGAACTGTACAAGCTAAGGAAGCCAAGAGCAGGGAGACCTGGCACTTCTGACTTTTTAACAGTAAGACAGCAAAACCCCCAGTGACACTGAGAAGCAGGGGATGAGAAGAGAGGAAGGCTGTTCCACACAACAAGGGGATGAAGCTTCACTGGCCTGACAGCCTTGCAGGATTAAAGAAAATGTCATCCTCTCCTCAGCTGATGGGACAACCAGCATCTGTGCTGGAAGGGCTGAAACATGAGCAGCCCCAGGGCTTGGGTTGCTGCACTTCAGATTATGACTTCACTTAATGTAGAAGCTGGATTTTCTTATTTACTCTTCTTTCACCAACAAGCAGTTTAATCACTGGTTACCCCCTCACATGGCTTCTGTACTTCTCCCTGAGGGCTCTGGCCCAGCTACCTACAAAGTGTCCCACCCTCTGGATCACTACCTGTGATCTCCTCAGTCATTTCTGAGTGAGAATGCAGTTACCAGCTGTGCAGAAGGAAAAGGGACCACAGGGACAAGCCTGAATGTGCACCTTGGAGCAAATGATGAGACAGATTGCCATGAGTGAAAGGCCACCTGTCCCCTCCCTTTTCCAGTGAGGTTCCAGCCAGGCCATTACTGCAGAGACACAACAAAATATCCCGGGTGAGAAACAGTGCATACACTCATTTACAACATCCCACTGGCCCCGGGGTGGATCAGCTGCACCTGGCAGAAATCTCTCTAACCTGTTGTTACAAGCGCTGGAAGATGAGGCTGCTCAGGGGTGTGATGCTCTTCTTCACCATCCTCATCATTAGAGCATTTTTCTGGTACAACTGGATCACTTTTTGTCATGTCTTATCCACCACAGCCATTAAACACAGATAAAGAATCACAGTCCTAGATACTATATGCAAGAAAACCCAAGGTTTAAAGTACCTTCCCCCACATTTGCTACTCTCCTCAAAGCATTGGCCCAACCATCCAGGATGCAGAACCACATCAAAATGCTGTCAGTGCTGGGAAGGTTGCCTCCCTCTTAACTGTAAAGCTTCTAGAATCTTCTCCTTGGCCACACCTTCTCCTGATACTTGACTTAGAAACACAGGCTGGTCACAGCCACTCAAAAAACAACCCCACCAACCCTGATCCTCCTCTACCTGTTGCACGTCCTCTCTTTAAAAGGCCACAATTACTCCCAGCTGTGAGAGCACATCCACCACTCACCTCGCTCCCTCCCCAGCTCCCTTCAACTCAGGTGGTCCCTGTATCTTACAGCTATTCCAGACCCCACAGTCTCCAACATAGGCACCTGCATAACCACTGGCAACAGAACCAGAGAGGATCTCACATTTTGCCTGTTTGAAAGCTCCCTCCAAACATATTTGTCTGCCCAGTCCCCCCTTGGCCCCCAGCACACGCCCACTCGTATCCTTGTGTGTGGCCCACGTTGTTTCTCTTGTACCTGTTTTTCCTTGTCATAAAAGGACATTCGGTGGATTTGCAAAAAGGCAAACCATATCAAGCCTCATCTAATTTTTAAACTGCATGTAATTATAAATCACCTGATTGGTTTAGTTTTCTTTTTTTATCAGGAATCACAGGGGTGGTGATTGTTTCTAATTCCCTGCCTCCGCTTTTAACAGAAGCACTATATTCGTCCCCTTCTAGTCTTCTTTAAAATAGGCACTAAGCTTTCTTATCTTCTCAGCACCTGCCAATTTTCCTACCCATGGAGTAATTCTTCCCTTGTTTTCCCTTTTTGTTACCATAAAAAAATACCCTTAAAATGCCTTAGTGTAAGCAAAGAATAGGAAAAGTATTTTATTTTGTGCTTTAGACTTTCTGATTTTGTCTTTGTATGCTCATGCTGAGGTTTTTTTTTTTTTACATTCATTTTTAGATATTTGACCTAGTTTCTCTGTTCTGTGCTCTCCCTTCTTGCACTTGAGACCATAGAAGACCTTGTGATTTCACACGTCTCCTACTGCATTTTCTATCCTTTCTACACACTGGGATATTTTGTGATTCTGCTGCTACAGTCTTTTGTTTATTTATTTATTTTTATTTTTAATGAACCATCAACTCATTCTGGAACTCTTTTCTTCCATGGATTTGATACCCAAAGGAATTTATCCGCTGTATTAAGTCTGCTGCCTTCAAGTCCTTTGCCTTGAGGCTGATGTTATCTTCCCCGCATTCCCTGAGGCTTACAAATCCCGTAACTCTCTCACCAACATTGGCCTCCACTTACACACTCCCGAGTTCTTCCTCTCCCATAGCAGGAACTCCAGGACTCCAGGATCCCCACCTGGGAAGCTGCTTTCTGTACTGCTGCCTGGCAAAGTGCTGGTGACACTCACCAAGGGCTGTGCCCTACTTTTTTGTGTCCCTCAGAATTATGAGGGGGGTAAAAGACCCCCTCAAACCAATTACCTCTGTTTCTTTGTTGATTTTTTTTTTTT
>VZTI01005851.1:759064-862303 GCA_013397865.1 Struthidea cinerea | reverse complement strand
CGGGACGGGAGGAGCTGAGTCTTAAGCTGCGCCAGGGGAGGGTTAGGCTGAACATCAGGAGGAGTTTCTTCACCGAAGGGCTGATTAGACATCGGAATGGGCTCCCCAGGGAGGCGGTGGAGTCACCGTCCCTGGAAGTGTTCAGGGAAAGACTGGACGTGGCACTCAATGCCATGGTCTGGGTGACACGGTGGTGATTGGTCATAGGTTGGACTCGATGATCTCTGAGGTCTTTTCCAACCTGATTGACTCTGTGATTCTGTGATCTGACAGCTGCTGTGGGGCAATCTGAGCTCTTGTTGCAGCTCTAACAGAACAAAACAGGGAGAGACAGATACCCTCTGCAGAAACCAAAAAGGCTTTGCAGAGGGGACAGTGCCAGGGATGCTGATGGGCTGTTTCAGGGCTGCCAATACTATTAATGCAGGCTAAATAGTCAAGATGTTATTTTTATCATATGGAAAAAAGAGAAGGCTGCCATCACTTCCTTAAAATTTTTCATCAAGGATAGCTAGGAATTCACTGAACGGTGAATTCTACTTTACTCTATTGTAAAGCAGAGCAGGGGATAAGGCAGGATTTGTGCACAGCACTCTAGCTGGTGCCTTCAGGAGGCAAATAAAACAATGTACTTTAGCATTTTTAATAATGTTAAACTATCTGGAAGAGAATCTGTCGTTTTCACACTACAAACATGTTGTGCTCAGGGTTGCCAGAGAAGCTGTTGATGCCCCATTCCTGGAGGTGTTCAGGCCAGGTTGGGTGGAGCTCTGAGCAACCTGGGGTGACCCTACCCATGAAAGGGTGTTGGAACTGAATGATCTTCAAGGTCCCTTCCAACCTAGGCCATTCTATGATCCTATGATAGACACAAGACAGGTAGACGCAATCAAAGCTGCCCAGGTACAGGGAACATGAAATTGTGTAGAAATACGTGGACTCCCAGCCTCACTCTATGTCAGCACTGCACAGGTGTGTGCAAACACAGGACCTCTTGCAAGAGCAGCCCAGCCTAGAAACTGAGGATCTTTCAGGCAGCTTCTCCCCTGGAAACAGCTGAATGCTGTTGTTTTGGAAGGGGTGAAAAAAGAGGTCTGGTGATGAATACTCAGTCTCTTGCTGAATTGAGATTTGTTTTGTTAAGGGTTGGTCGTGTGTATAACACTTGAGGTGGCTACTGAGTGGGCGTATCAGCAACACTGGCATGGCTGTGTGCCATTGGTACCTGCTGGGTGGAAGCAGAATAGCTCAGCTCAGCGATATCTGTGGCTTTATTGTTCTTCAAACTTCAATTTAACTGAATTGATTTAATTTAACTTCACATGCTTGGGAAGAGTTACTAACAGAGGGTGTTGAACACCCTGTGCTGCAGTGCATACAGTGAGTATGTTATGAGAACTAAAGGTGTGAAAGCTGTCACAAATTGCCATGAGACAGCATTGTAAACCCATGGCTAGACCCTTGTTTGGGGTCCAGATTGCTCTTTTTGTCAATCCTTGAGACAGTGGAGTTAATAATGATAACTCACCTCCACAAATGAGAGCCTGAGAACAACATATTTAAAGGAGAAAAAGACTGTCACTGCTATAGATAAAATGAAAAGGAAGAAAGAGTTTCCACCTGTTAGGACACTGAGCATCACCATCAACGTCTCTTATTGCACAGAAACAACAGTGGCAGAACATTCCCTGGAGAATGATGTGCAGGGGGCAGGGGATTGCTCATCCAGTCAGCCCTTGGTTTGTAATTATGGGTATTAATTCCACTCATCACTGTTCAAGCTCCTAGTGAAATCATCTTGTCTCTGCCCCTAATGCTTCCAGCTGCCTCATCTGTAGGCCCACAAAAGGCAGTGGAAGAGGAGTACATATGTGTTTTGTCTCCCTCGGATGTGTTTGATTAGGTGGCTGGGCTGCCTCCAGAAAATCAGAGCTTTAAGGTAGTGTTCAAAATCAAAATCACAGTAGTTTGTGTACACAGAAGCCCATCCATCAAATAAACCCGCTTCACCTCTTTCAAAACCGAAGTCCAAAGATCAGCTGCTCATCAGCAGTGCCTGTGTTTTTTTGTTTGTGGGTGATGAGGAGATGTAACAATACAGGTATTTTGAGCACGTGGTGGAAACACAGCATATAAGAGGTTTGCTCCATTACTGCAAGAAAAAGTTTGTGTGTTTGGAGCCTGGACTGTGTTAGGGATGGCACCGGTTACAATATTAAGTACTCACTTTATTAGTGTTCCTGTCTGCCTCCCATTCTCAAAAGCAGCTGCTCCTTCTGATACTGGATTAATGTCCTTGCCTATGTCAGCAGCTGAGGAGTAGGGTGAGAAACATATAAAACATATACTCACGTGGGTCAGATTTGCCAAGTGCTGGCTGAACAGTGTATTTCCTTGCCTGAAGTAAAGTCCTGGGGTGACTGAAATCCCTCTCAGAGAGAAGATTCCATGCAACAATTCTGCATGGCATTTCTTGGAGAATCACACAATGAGTTTATAGATCTCAGGGGGAAAATACATCCTTGTAAAACTGCAAAAAATTCTGTTGCAAACTTTAGCGGCACAACAGAAATTCCACATCTTCCTTGTTTATTGCAGAAGCTTGGAATTGCCCTCAACTGTGCTACTGTGGCTGTCTCTGTGTTTCCTGCCCGAAATATTTTCTGCTGCTCTGTAACCCACAAAATGGGACATTAGTTCTTCTTGACCAAGAACATTTGCCAACCTCTTTATAAGTAACTGTGCCTGCTGTCCTTTCTTCTTTGGCTGGCCATCTTTCCTGAACCCCTTCCACTACCTCCTGCCCCTCAGCCCTGCTCCTCCAGATCTCTGTCTCTGTTCACAACCCCCAAACCCAAATCTTCCTGTAGCTGCCCCTCATGGCTGCATTTTGGTCCCTTTCCTTTATCCAGCTGTTGTCTTCTCCCAGGCAGTAAGAGCAGGCCAGAATCACAGAATGGTTTGGGCTGGAAGAGACCTTTCAAGGTCATCCAGGCCAATGCCCAGAGCAGAACACCTTCTACTAGATCAGGTTACTCAGGGCAACCTGACCGTGAATGTTTCCGGGAATGGGGCATCCACAACCTCTCTGGGCAACCTGTCCCAGTGTTTCACCACCCTCATTGTAAAAAATGTCTTCCTTATGCCTAGCCCGCATCAGCTCTCTTCTCCTTTAAAACTATAGCCCCTTGTCCTATTGCAAGGCTCTGCTAAAAAGTCTGTCCCCATTATTCTTATAGTCCCTCTTTAAGTACAGAAAGGGCACAATAAGGTCTCCCTGGAGCCTTCTCTTCTCTAGGCTGAACAACCCTAACTCACTCTATTATAGGAGAGGTGCTCCAGCCCTCTGCTAATTTTTGTGGCCCTCCTCTGGACCTGTTCCAATAGATTCATGCCTTTCCTGTACTGATCCAGGCTATTGGTGTTGATGCACCTTGTTTTGTGACGTTTTTAGAGGGGCATCAGAGTTGCTGGGAACAATGTCTTAGGGTGATCCTCCTTTGCCAGTACCACTTAACCCCTGAAAAATCCTGAGACTTCTGCAGCAAGCAGGGGATGATAGAAGAGTTGAAAATCAGTCACAGGAATTTGATGGGCACAGTGTGTGGCATTTGCATTTATTTCCATCACTTGGCTGAAGCAGCCAGGAGACTGTATCAGCAGCCTAGAATAGTTCAGAAATGCCACAGTTCATCCTGATAAAGGATTTGAGCAGGACATCCACAGCGCAGCTGCTGTTCTCAAGGTGGGAATTACAGATGGATACTGGGTACAGAACTGTGCTGCTACTTCTGCCATAGCTCCCTGTGGGACTGAGTTAAAAACGTGGCTTCTGAGAGCCCACTGAGGGCTCTCCGATCACTCCAGCAGCTGTGCTGGGAGATTTCCAGCTGTGTTTAGTTCAGCTGGAATGTGCAGCTCCCTGGGGAGTTTGCTTTGACTCTGTATTGCAGAGCAAGATGGAGCGAGCACAAGGCAGCTTTCCCCAGGGACGGTAGGGGCTGAGTTTGCAAAGCCAAGGGCTGCAGTCAGAGAGCCCTGACCTTTGGATTAGTCACTACTGAGTGGATCCTCAATATTTTTCAGGCTCACCGCACAGAAAATGTCCAGCTTTGTTCAGCAGATCCACAGCCTGTTCAGCTGAGCTGCATTAGCAGAGCAGACACATTCAAGCTCTTTCCCTGATCTAAAAGATTTCTCTCAGAAGTCATTTAATATCACTGTGGAGGTAGCATGATGTTCTGTCACTATTTTAGGCTGGATGTGGTCTGAGTTCATTAGCTGAAGTTTCCCAAATGTAATTTTTCTCTTTTGTGATCCTCAATTACAACTAATCTTTTGGTTAAATTTTCTATTTTTGTTGTTGTTGTTTTGGGTTTTTTTAAGAAATAACTGTACAGACTTTTAGAAGAGATTGTTTTGTATATGGATCTAGGTGCTTTTTGGAAGAAGGGGATAAGTACATTCTGTGATTAGGAATCTAAAACAATCTTTTTGTTAAACCCTAAAAAGTTACAAGAATGACCCAAAAGATTCTTAACAGAATTGGAGCTGTTATATTTTTCATATAAAGTTTTAAGGATGTTGTGATTTTCGCCCTAAATTCTGGAAATTCCAGCAGGGTCAGACCTGGATTTCTTTGGTGAACACCTTTCCAATAACTTTGCTGCTAAACCGCAGAAACATATGAACAGCAAATGCTTCTAGAAGAAGCTTTGAGAACATGAAAAGCTTTCCTTTGCTCAGGAAAACTGTCACTCTCACTGTGCTATGCTAACTGTGCCTTTCTCCCTAACTCATGCTTTGGTAATAGAGGGAAAAATAATTAAATACTTGCTGTGCCAGAAAGTGGTTCTGTTCTCTAGCACCTTCAGTATAAATCAGATATTTCTGCCTAGAAAATCTCCTTTTAAAATTCAGCTTGACTATAGTTATTGTACATTTGAACTGATAAATGCAGAAATCTGCCTTCCTTTCTGACTTCTCCCCAGCTCTTTCTCAGCTTACAGAGAAACAAAATTATTAAAAAAAGAAATAGAAGAAGAAAGGGCAGTTCAGTAGCACCCATAGGAGAGAGGAGAAACCATCCCAAGTGCAGATGTGTTACAAAGAAGGTGCCAGCCCCTGTCAGTGCCTGGCTGTTCCAGATTCCAGGACAGCACCTGTGCTCACTTCTTGTGGGAGAGGTGGGATGACCACATGAAGCTCTGCTCCTGATGCCTAAATGTCAGTGCTCACTCACACTGAAGCATGACATTTTATATCACAGCTCACAAAGCTGTGCTGATGTGAAATATTTAATTTTGGGCATTATTCCTGCAAATGCATCTGGTTTGAGCAATGCTCTGTGGTAGGGGCATTCATGAACTACTAGACTGCATACAACATTTCCTTTTATTGATTTTCTCTTTTATTCAGTAACTCTTGTTCTTGAGTTATATCTTGAGTTTTATCTGTTTCCTTAGTATTATTCTTTAAATTATGATACTTTTTGCATGCTCTTTTATTCACCTTTGTTCAAAACACTGCTTACCTTTAAAGTATCTCCTTTGGGGATGTGCTTCCACAGCTCTGATTGTTTCTGTCCCCACTATGTGAATCTTACCTCCTTTGCAATGTTTCAAAGGCTGCTGGCTAGCTCAGCTTTTTTTAACCTAAGCAAGGGTATAGCCATTGATTATCATGGTATTAAAAAGAATGATTTGTAAAAATAGCAAGTATTCTTTTTCATACTGCTGTCCTTGCAAAAGTGGTGTGCAAAAGGATTTTAAGCAAGGTTAAGATAAAGCAGTGATTGGGCTGTTTGTGTCAGCAGCTCTCTGTCCTGTGCTGTGGGATTTGGAGCACCTGGAGGCAGGTGAGCAGTTCAGACTGTGACCCTCATTGTGCAGGAGTTCCTACAGACCAGTGTTGATCGTTCTGTGCCATGAGGCTGGTTCCCTGCCTTTCAGACTCCTGACTCTTCCATACTGGCAGAATGAAATAACTGCTTGAGTACTTGCAGGTTTTGCAGCTTCACGGCTTGCACTTGTTCCCAGAACTGCTCTGATTGATGGGCGTGTGTTACGTTATCTTGGAGCACTTGAATGTTGCCATCACGAAAAAGGATTATTTGTACCATTTTTTGATTTATGATATTAGCTTAGAACTGTCTACACCTTTTGGGGGAGTAGTGGTTTACACATATGCATGTGATAATCAGTGATGCCCAGTCTTCCAAATGGAGTGGGGAGGCAATTTTGTCCTCCTGCTACTTTACTGACATCCTGCTCTGGTGCTGCTGTGAAAAATTTTGCTGTCCAGCCTTTTCCTCTACCCAGGACATTTACTGTGCTCATCCATTACATCAGTTCCTCCCACTTCAGCCTCATCTTCCCTCATGTTCCCCCAGTCCCAGGTTGAGGGAGGGCACAGCTCTGATGGCCTCTGTCTCCCCTTAATGGGTGTGCCAGGGTGCAGTGGCCCCTCTCTGCTTTCCCAGATAAAGTATTTTGAAGATTTGAGAGGCCAAGAAAGGGAAGAATAGCAGAGTGAGAGGAGCTAACAAGTCAGGATTGCTGCTTATGGAAGGAAGTTGAGTTTTCCACCGGGTTTTCCTATTTCCCTGTTCTCTCCTATGAGACTGATATGTGGGGTCATCAGGGGATTGCTCCCCAAGGCCAGCTCACACCCACTAACTGTTGGAGGGAACTGGCCAGAAAAGCAGGCAGCTCATTAGGAGGGACATTTCCAGAGACAGAAGTGATATTTTTGTGAGCCCAGAAGCTTTTCTGCATCACTTGAAGACTGGCTCCAGCCCCAGCCAAGAAATTTGAGTGGGCAAGATGGTTTTCTTTGCAGTTGGTTGTTCCTATATTTTTAAGCACTCCATCCTTAATTGCCTGAAAAATTAGTAATAATATAGAGGAATCACTACAGAGATCTTATTTTGAAATACTCCCAGATGGCATTAATGTCTGTCTTTTGATTCAGGTCCAACCTCCCAGAATTCAAGTGTATTCACTAGTACTAGAGGAATTTATTTTGCACTTGGGGATGCAAGTGTAAATAAGATCTTTGACATGAATAACGAGAGCAGGCTGTTCTCTGAGAGCTGCTGAACTGTTTCCATTTGTCCTCTGGAGAGCCGTAGGAAAGGTCTTTCCCCTCTACCTTCTACAACAGTTCTTGGGGGTGACTTGATTCTTTCTGTACCACGTACTCAATCCTTGTTGCAGGGAAGGAGTGTGGGGGGTAAACGTCTGGTACCATCCAGTGTCTCAGCCTAGATAAATTACTGGAATATTATTCCATTTTTGTCTATAAGACTGGCAAATTGACCACTGAAAAATGTCACTTCACTTGCAGCATTCCAGTTGTTACAGGTTTTTAGAGTCTGTATTAAAAGTAAATATAGAGTAACTTTTGCATGATTAATCCTCCTTGCCTAGATGGTTAGCTATTATGGATTTAAAAACAAACACAGCGAACATTTTTTCTCCTTTTCTT
The DNA here is from genome assembly GCA_013397865.1 of Struthidea cinerea. Classification (NCBI taxonomy): domain Eukaryota; kingdom Metazoa; phylum Chordata; class Aves; order Passeriformes; family Corcoracidae; genus Struthidea; species Struthidea cinerea. The sequence goes on along the minus strand of VZTI01005851.1, from coordinate 854,815 downwards.
CTGAACTTTTGACAGATTGGGGGAGAAAAGTTCCACAGATCACAGCACTGTGGTTACAGCAATAATGTTCCTGTGCTGTTTGAGGATAAACGTGGAATAGGAGGTGAACTGTTACCTGGTCAGACCCTGAAACCTACAAACAGTGTGTTTCCTGAAGCTACGGGAAGTGATGCTCCTGCTTGGATAGCATTTGATAAGCAGGTATGTAGAAATCCATCTATATATATTTTAATGAATAGCTACAATATGACAGAGTATAACAATGCAATTCCATTAGTCCATTAGTATTTCAGAAGATTATTTTGTGCATGCAGAAAAAGCTCCTAGATAGACAAAAAGAGCGGTAGAGGGTATTTTTTTCATTATATTAATATGTTGGACAATTAATATAAACATTTATCATGCCATACAGCAATATATAAAACTATTTCTGTATTGGGATACATCTCCTACAGGATGTAATAAAAACAAGGGAGTGGGCAACATGTTCCTTTTTAGGGAAAATGATGACAGTAAGGGAATTATTTGGCAACATGATAAGAATGAACATAAGGTAAACCCCAGTCCAGGAGAAAGTGTGCATGGGCACTTGGGAATCATTACACTCAGTGGAGTGCTATGTGCTTGGGATTCACTCATGCCATCATGCTTGCATGCTCAAAGTCCTGTTGACTTCTGTGCGATTTGTTCATGTGTAATAGAGTATGTCTGATATAGAGACAGGAATTTAAAATTAGGTTTTTTTGGTGGTTTTTTTGCAAGAATGTAGTGACACCTTTAAAGTTAGAGAGTTCACCAAATAACTGTAACCTGTGATGACAGGAATTTTGTAGCACATTGTTGTTGCTTTCCATGTTTAAATTTCTATTAAATTCTACTTAGAGATGTTTTATTTCTAAAGCAAAAAGCCTACAATCAGGGAAGGAAAATGATCCAGAAAAAGGAATCATTCAGCAGAGCGCAGAAATGTTGCATGACTAAATGATTACGGTATTTAAGTATTGGGAAGAAAGGCAAATCTCATAATTTTTGCTTTAGAAGAGAAGCCATGCAGGTAATTGCAGTACAATTACACATTCATCTTTGGCAGACCAGAACTACAACAAGAAAAGGTAAGGCTTGAAGAGCTCAAGTGCCTTTCATTGGCTTCGCCTCTGAGATCCCTGCTATTGCTTGCACAGCAACGTGCTCGGGTACGAACTGGTCCAGTGTGCCCAGGTGTTAAGGCTTCAGCCAGACCTGGACTTATTTTTCCTACTCCTTCTTGGGACAAGGAGGGGTGTATTGGCTTCTCAGAGCCCTGTGTAAGTTAGCAGGCCTTGGATCCAAGTTTATGGAATCAAGGAGTTCAGTAGGAGGCAGAGGGACCTTCCACTGAGCATCAGGCCCTGGCCTTGGCTGGTGAGAGGAGCTTGCTGGCCTTTGGCCATTCGTGATCTAATCAATGTGTGCTTCCACAGGGCAGTCCAGGACAGGAGTTTGCAGATTCAGAATTGGCCTCTGGAGGGCTCATGTGTTTGTATTAATGGCAGATTGTTACGGGGTACTTACTATCCAGCCAATTTAGCTTCCCCAGTTAAGAGCCTGGAATGCAGTTCTGTCCTCCAGTGCTGCAGTTTGGAACTCAGCAGAATGGACTTCATGAAAAATGGTTTGAGTAGGTGTTCATCTTTTGAAATGGAAGCTGCTTTCTTACCACTTTGGCTTCTAACTTCCAACAGTACCATAGTAACTGGAAGAAGGACAAGCATAAAATTTCATTATTAAGTAGGCTGAGAAGTAGTTTTTGCCATTTTATTTACCTAATAGGAAGCAGGTGTCAATTTAAATTTTGCTACGATTAAGTACACACACAAGGCCTCCTGGGCTTGAAATGATGTTTGTAATTTGACCACCACAGGTGCCAGGGAAACTTCGCGGCACTTTGCAAAGTGCCACCAAGTTTATTCAATATTTGTTATTTTTTGTTTTCATAGGTAATATTTAATTTCTTAAGGAGTAGGGATGCAAACTTTGTAGTTCTGTCCTGCAGATGAGACTCAAGTTACGAAGTGTCACATTTTGAGTATTTTTAACACTAACTTTGCTTCAAAATGAAAAGTAATTAATCTTCATTTCTGTTCCTTCCCCTCCTCATGCTTCCTGAATCACCTGCTTTGGTCAGCAAAATTGCAGTTGGTTGCTGCAAATATTTCAGTCACACACTAACGTTGATAAGGGTATAAAGAGAATAAAGTGTGAGTGCAAAAGAACCCACACAAACTCCTCAAATGGAATGAACCAGGGCATAGGTGGATGCTCAGAGAAAGAAATAAATCCAGTGTATTAAGGATGTGATGGTGCTTGGAGTTCTGTGCAAACAGACTGCTTTGCCTGGCCGGTGTCTTATGAGATGACTGTTCTCAGAAGAGACCATTGACAAAATTAAGAACAATTAGTAATGAAACAGAGCTCTTGAACAGTATGTTCATCAAATGTCCCTATTTTAGTGGGACTGGCAGAGTAGGGACAAGCGGGTACACAAGTTTCCATATTTCCAGTGATTTCATGTCTCAGCAGCAGCTGGGTGAGGAATGAAATTCTGATCCTTGTCAGCTGAAGCCCAGGATGTTCAGACTGGGATACAGTGGTTCCACCATAGTAAAGTCCCCTGGAGTGTTCAAGAGATTTATACAGGGCTCCTGGTCATTCCAGAACAGTAGCTGGAGGCCAGGAAGGATCATTTTGTCACCAAAAATGGCACTCTACACCAGTGGTTAGACAAATGGAAAGAGGAAGAGATGTTGAAGGTTGATAGAGTTTGTGTTGCCTCTGTTGTATGTCAGATGTTTTGTCCAGTGTTTTTGTGTTTGATACATGAAACAGTGAAATCCACAGTTAAAACATATGGACGAGTATTAATTTTTAAATTTATTTTCAAGTCTGTATATTGTTCAGAAACTTGCATGTTGTACTAATTAAACAAACCATAACTGAGTTTTCTAGATTCCTTTGTGTGAAGATCTAATGCCATCAGGTTTAGCAGGTAATGGTTATGTCATTTGATTTTGTAATTTAAAATTTATTTCTCTAGTGGCAGAGGATCACAGTGCAGGAGAGTTGATGCCAAAAATGTGTCTGTCATACTGTTCAATGGTTGCTGAAAATCAGTGGGATCTGAGCCTTTGAAATAATTTCTGGAAACAGAATTATTCTCATGTTGCACTTAACCTGCCTGAGAGAAGGGAATGTGGCTGAGAAGTCTGAGCAGGACACAGGGTGGCTGTGTGTGCTCCTGGGCAAGCTGCTACTTTTCTCTCCTCAGATGTAGAAAAGGAGGTTGTTCTTGTCTATGAGGTGTTATAAAATCTCTTGTCATCAGTACTCACGGAAGTACTTTGAGATTCCCAAAGGCATGTGCAAAAGGAGTGCAGACTATTAACCGGTGCGTTCTGTCATGTAGGGAACTCAGCCAGCTTACTAGATTTCAAACATTTCCAACTCATGGTCTGTTAGATGCTTGTTGAAACATAGGGAACAGCTAAATTGTCTTCTTTTCAATGCTTCGTGTTGTCTGATGAATCAAGAGTAAAGGTAATTTGATTTATTAAATATAACCAGTGAAAATAAAGCCTAAATTAACATTGATTTGACCCAACTGAGTTAGGGGGGACAGGATAGAAACCTGTTTTAATTAATGCCTTCCTGCACATACTTACCACAGCAACCATCCTGCTAGATAATGCACGAGGAAGTGGATATATCTTGCATGTTCCTTTAACATTGGTGTTGGTGGTTAAAAAATGATACCAAGGGGTGCAAAATTTGTGCAATGGTGTCTGAATTTGAGCTGGAATTTCCAGCTATGAGGGCCACTGAGCACCTCCCCTGTGAAAGTGGATTTTTTTGCATTATTGCTATTACAAGAGACCCTGAAGAGCAGTTGCTACACTCTGTGAGATTTCCCTGCTCACTGAATTGCAGAACCAGGTAAGTTTTGAAATGCCAATATCACACAGCTGTAAATGCCTCCTGAAAAATGTCATTTTTTCTCTGATTGTCTTCAGTACCATTCATTTGAACGCTTGCAGGATCTGCTTAAAAAGAACTCTTTCCACTTACCTTGATGGTAAAGCCATTGCTGTCATCATGCACTGTATTTTCTAGTAATTCATGGCATAGCAGTCTAAAATTTACTTCAGTACCCAGGCAACTCATTGTGTTATCAGAAATGCTTTGTTTGGAAGATTTTCCAAGCAACCTGCTGATAGTTTTGTATTTGATTTATTTCTTTACTTTAGAGTTCCATCTCTGCTTAGATGTTGTGATAATAAAAATGCCAAGCAAAGAATTTTAAATTTATGTGCTTTAATGTGGATTTCTGTTCTTACATTTCTGAGAAACAAATCTACTTCTTGAAATCCATACATTTAGTTACTTGCAACCTATACAAGTTTATTTGATGTATTTTGCAAAAGTGTTGGAGATTTTGCTGGTTTATATTTGTTTATTGTTTTTAATAGGCGTTGAATTTTGATGCCTATTTTGAAGAAGAAGTGACTGAAAAAAATCAAGAGCTGTATAGAATCAGACACTGTAAAATATATTTCTACCTTGAAGATGATACAATTCAAGTGACTGAGCCCGTAGTGAAAAATAGTGGCATAAATCAAGGTATCTGCTTTTATTGGCACCCTTTTTTCTCCCCTTTATATTTTCGTTCAGTACAGTCTTGATCCATTCCAAAGGATACGTAATGTGAGTTCTTAGAGCTAAAATGGGATGTAAATGCACAGCTGTAATTGTCTTTTCTTGTTACAGATCATGATGTGAATTTTTCTATTGTCTTAGTTTCTCAAGATACGGGTTTTGTTAGGCTGAATCCTCTCCCCTACTCAAACATATATTTTTTTCTCTAATATAGTAGTTTGAAATCATATGGTGGTAAGGTCTTTGTCAGTGTTGCGTCACTCCTGAAAAAGCAATTTGTGTTCCAGATCTCCATCCCTGAGCCTGGCTCCTCCCATCTTGGCACCGACAGGGAGTTCTGTAGCAGCAGCTCTGTAATTGCTCGTGAGCTACCGCAGTGTCTCTGCCATTATTGAAGACAAGAGTCTTTTGTGCCTCTGGCTTTTGGTTCTTTTATGATTAAAGTGCCCTTGGCACAGTAATTCTTCCTTGACGCCTCTTAAGTTAGGAAGCTGCCTTGCCTAGTGTCACATCTGTGCACTGGGAGCAGCCTGAGGACTTCAGGAGGAGGGTTTACTGAGCTGATTTACTGGGGTATTATTGGACTTGGTTTACGTTAAGAAAATGTGATCTAGCGGTCAACATCCTGTTGCAGAGGGGGAACACAGCTGCTGCTTCTTGGTGTTTATGGGTCACTGCCAGAATTAAAAGTTTTCAAGGGATATAATCCAGAGAAGCAGGATGTCTTGGGATGACTGCACCTCCCAGTCCCCAAAGAAGTTTTGTACATTTTATACATTCTTAGCACAGCGATTTTCAAAAATAAGTTAACCATTTAACTACTCTATTTTTTTCCCAGATCAGCAGATGCTATCAATTTCTCTGTCTACAGAATAAGATAATATTTAAAGGTGTTACTTGCATCATTATTGTAAGGACTGGGATAAAATTGCCTGTGCAACTCTTCTTAAACCGGTACTTCATGCACTGCTGTCCTGGTGTTGAGTAGTTCTTGCCAGAATTTTTGTAGGTTTGTCAGCAGGGACAGATTTTGAATGCAATGAAACCTTGTCCTACTCCTACCTGGGCAAGTGCTTTTTCATGTAAAAAAAACCCCATGTTGGAGCTCTTTCCCTTACCCACTCCCTGCACCCATCTGTAAGAGGTGGGAGACATCATCGGGTTTAGGTTTTCCTTTGTGTGCCCCAAGAGTGGGATCAGCTACTTCTGGCCTTTGTGGCTTAGAGCAAATATCCACTGACAAAGGAAGTACAGAGAGTCAGAGGTGATGCCTTCAAGAAAGAAGGTGGAAGCCAGATTCTTTCAAGCAGGATAAAACAAATTCAAAGCTGATTCCTTTGAAGGAGTTATTTTCATTGTCTTTGTACTATGAGTTGTGCAGGCTGCATCTTCAGCCCTGAGGTTCCTGGCAGTCTAGTCCTGCTCCTTTGGTGACAGGAAGGCTACAATTTCCTGCTGTTTCCTTGGTTGTATCTTGTGTTAATGATTATTGGAGTCACCTTTGATACTGGACCTAAAATTACCTGAATGGTATTAGAGAGAAACAAGAATTTTCTCAGTCTTCCATGGAAGGATGTTTTGAAAGCCTCTGTGAGATTGTCTGAGTACTTCATATGGGATAAATTTATATACGCAACATATTTAACTAATGGATTAAAAATAAATGTTCCAGGATCTCCAAAGTGCACTTAAATTATTTGTCTCTGGCACCTGGGCTGGTAAGGAAGCTCTATGTATTGGTTGTGTTTAGGAAGAAAGAAAAACTGTAGATTGAAATGTCCACAGACTATTTGGAATGTGTTTGGGCTTCACAGTTGATGCATACTTTATTGTAAACATCTATACAAATATTCTTGTTGTCCTAGAGGTTAATATGATGTAGAGTGAAAGAGGTGATGGAGATGCCTATCAGAGGATTCTCTACTCACGTGCACTCGGGGATTGGCTTCATGCTCCATAACTGAAGACCAATGACAAAGTTAATATATTAAAGGCTCTAAATATTTGTTGTTGAATACATGCAAAAGCAATGTTTCTTAAAGAAAATATTCCAAATCATTAACTACTATATCTTACCATTTTCAAAAAAGAATTGTCCCATTTCCTCTTTTATTGTAATTCTATCTGTCTATCTATCTGTTTATCTATCTATCTTACATTGTTCAAATTTTTTATCCTGACTGGGAATTTTTAAGCCCAAGAACGTCAGGAGTGTAACTGTCTGCATTGTGAAACTGGTAAACTGAAGCACAAAGGAATGGAAATCTTACCCATGATCATACAGAAAAGGTCATAACAGGATGAGGAGCTGAACTGAACTGAAGTTCAGGATCTTGACCGTAACTCTGCTCTCTGCACATCTGCTGGAATACAACTTTTCAGTTAATTAAAATTCCAGAAATTTGTAGAGGAGAGGTCAGCTGTAGGAGAGCTTGGGTTGCTAAAAGGCAAACTGCATTGAACAAAGAGCACAGGTGTGGGGATGTGCATGAAATAAAAATGTGTGGGGACATCAGGAGCAGGATGGGCTTGGTCTGTGTGAAGAATTGGAGAGTTGCAGTGGCAGGAAAGGGGTTGTGTAAAGGAGGAACAGCAAAAACCAATAATGGATAAAGTAGAATTGAACTGTTGAAGGCAGAAGGTGGTGGTGACTTTAACTTGGATGTTTGCCCTGTCAAAAAAGATGTAAACCAGACAGCTGGGATGGCTGTTATCAGGAGGCTTCTTGGGGAGCAGGTAGAGCTGTGACAGGGTAGATCAAAGGTGGATCTTGTCTTGGCTGGTTAATGCCTTGAGGCCATGGGATTGCCAGTGCTTGTGCCATAACCCACAAATGAGACTTTGATGGTCTGTATGGGTGTCCCTGGGAATGGTGGGATTGGAGAAATGCAGTAGTTTCCCATTGTACTCCTGTAGTGCTTGTGGCTTCACAGAAAGAAATTTGGAGATGCTTACAGACTGCAAGAAGATCTGGTGAAGAACAGTGCTCAAAGAAGTTAGAAGAATTTCTAAGTTCAATTATGATTTTGCAAAACTAAAACAAATTGGCTTCAGAGAAAAAAGGGCCAGAAAATGTGCTTTTACCATTGATCAAAATCTCAGAGCAACAAAGTAAATGATCTGTGGGAAATATTTCAGTGACTTTAAAAACTGCTTTATGAAATTGGCTGCTGTACTTGGTCATGAATTTGGTCTTACAAGGTTGCTGCTAAATAACTGAAATTTAAACTTCATTTAATTCTGGATACTGCCTTGTTATTTGGAAAATATTAGAAACATTAGAAGAAATCTATACTGAGGAGGGAATGCAGAGACCTTGAACTTGAGAAACCAGAATCAGAGCAAGAAACAGCAGGACAATCACAGTGCACAAGGCCCAAGTAAAGATAAGGAGAGAAGGACGGTAAACTTAACCACATAACAAACTGCAAATGCTTCTTCCACAGTCAGAATGATAATTATTCTTTCAGTATAAAACAAAATTCTCCTGTGGAGAACCAGGCTAGATATGGCACTTGCAAGTGTTTTGTACATCTAATTCCCAGTTAACAGGACTGTGGCTGGCTGATACTGTCTTATCAAAAGGTCATTTCTGTTCCCATGGGGTTGACTGTAGCTTGCAGTGCAATCCAGACCCTGTAAGCCAGAGCAGAGTGGAGCAGCTGGCTGGTTTCCCCAAGGTCAGCCAGCTGAAAAAGAGAGCGGAGCTGCCTCCTGGCTGGGTTCCCAAGGCCGGCTGACTGAAGAGGAAAGTACAAGTGGGAAAGTGAAGTTGCATCAGCTCCTCCAATATAACAGATTATCTAAGAGTTTAAACCTCCCCCAAGGCCTTGAAATAATTGTGATTTTGCCATATTTGACGGTGGCCAAATCATGACCTTGCTATGTTCTGAGAAGGGTGAATAAGTGAATGTAAGAAGCCTCTTTGTTTATTGGGATGAACTCTTTGTGTTGCAGGAATAATAGTCGTGGCTTCTCCTCCTTCCTGTGCAAACAAAGTGTACAAACTCCAGGTATTACTCATTCCTCCCTTCTGTCTAATGTACTCTTGAGCTGTGCAGAGTCAGAGAGCTGTGCTGAGGAAACTCTGGATACCATTTAAATCTTCTGCAGAGAAACAGCAGAGACCAAATCATTTGCTGCCCAGCTTCATTGTCAAAATGCCTTCATGACTAGTGAGATCTCCTTAAGAAGTTTCTGGGGTTGCCAAATAATCCAAAACCCCAAGAGAAAAGAAGATATGCTACAAATTATGGTGTGGGAGCTCAGTGCCACCACCACTGTCAGAGAAAAGCAGTACCTTAACTCCCTTTCCAAAAACACAGTAGAGCAGAGCTTTAGTCTGACCAGATGTAAATATTTAAATCAATGGTTGGTGGTGCAGTAGAATGTCCTGCTCAATAAAGTGACAATCAAAGAACCATCAGGAATAGTAATCCATCCTGAGCAACCTGAAAACTGCATGTCCAGATGCTCCTTTAACAGCTTGCAATGAATTTCTAGATGAAATTTATTATTTTCCAGAAGGAAGAACAATTTAAAAAATGATGAGACCTAAAACTGATCAGGTTTTATTAAATTTCAAATTCAACATTATGAAATGTACCCTCTACCTGTGTACATCAGGCACAGTGATACCTAATAAAAGAGAAGGATTGCTAGAGATATTATCTTTACAAGACATTTTCCATTAGGAAAGAAATTCTTCTCCCTCAGAACAAAATTGGTATATGTGTTTCACCCTTAGAAGTGATATGAAAAACAAGCTGAGGCTTATTTGCCAAATCTGAGGTGAATACACCCTCCAAAACCACCTCATATTAGAAAATTACCAACCATTATATTTTAATTAAAGTGATGATTCAACAGGATTTGCATGCTCTGACTTACCCCATTATCTGTTGATTGACCCAAGGATTAGCCAAAATCAGGTAAAATATTTTAAAGTATATGGTTTTGTTAAAGCTAATGCAATACAGTTTTGCATCATGTTAAAATGTGCTACTTCCCACATTTTCTAACATCTTTAATGAGGATACATCCTAAATAGGTGTATAATATGCTTAAGCAGATAGAGGTTAAAGTTTATTTTACAATCAAAGGTCAGTAACCGGAATGTTGGATTTGGTACACGTGAAACATCAGGATGATGAATGGTTCTTAAATAATTATTTTAATGGGAACATAAAGTAAATCTGCTTTGTTGCTTTATTCCTCTGAAAAATTAAGGATATGTTTTCATTGCAAGAATTAGAATTTAACAAACAACTCTGATAATGCAGTAAAGAAAGGTGTTTCATACAAATTATTCCATAGGGAAATAAAGTGAACAATAAAGAATTTCCATGGACTAATCTATGAATAAGGCCCTTCAAACACCAAACAAAGAACACAGTGGTATCTTTCTCTCTTCTACTCTGCCTCTCTTTATCCTCTCTCTCCCCAGGCCCCCCTCCACTGTCACCTACTTCCAAAAAAAGGTAGCAGTGCTGGAAAATCATCAAATGGGATTCAATGAAAAACCACAGCAGATACACAGCTGAGGGCACTGGAAAGAGATCCAGTGAGCAATAGTGAGATAGACTTTTCAGCTAGTTGTGCCTAATAATCTATTAGTGTAGGAGTAGGTTGGTGCTGGAATTATTTTTAGTTTGGGAATTTTTGCATGTTTACTGTATTTGTTTTTAAGTTGTAACACTTTTTAAAATTCCTGTAATTTCAAAGACATTGGGAGCTTATGGTGGCAAGTAATTATGGTAATATTATGGGTTTGTGGTTCCTATCTGGTCTTAGCCAGTGGGTATGCACATTGTAAAGCTGGTGTACAGAGGTGTCTGGGTTGGTAAACAGAGCAAAGAGCCTGAGGTGGAACACTGGACCACCTTTTCATTTTCTGCAGGGTATTTTTACACAACTATATTGAGGTATTGGTGTGGCAAAAGTTTGACTATTGTCCTTCTTGTTCTCTCAAAATGTTGGAAGAAAGATTTTAGTCCCAGCTGTGCTGACCTGCTATTCTTTGCAAACCTGGAACAAACCAGAGCTGGTCATACATGAGCTGCATACCTGTCTTTAATGTATGCATTACAAATTTGGGTAACCTACTAGGGCTGCAGCTCTTAAGTTGATTCTAAAATTCTTGTAAGTTATTTCTGAAATATTTGTGGTATCCCTAAATCACTGAGGTTGGAAGAGATACCTTAAGATTCTCTAGTCCACTCCCCTGCCTCGAGCAGAATCAGCTGGAGCCAGATTCAGCCCAGGGCCATGTTCTGTTGGGTTTCAAGTATCTATGAGGATGGAGACTTTGCAACCCTTTTGGAGAGCCTGTTCCAGTGTTTGATCACCCTCACAGTAAAAAAGTGGGTTTGTGTGCTCAGCTGTTCTGTATCTTTTAATTTGCTCTCATCCTGTCAATGGGCACCATGGGAAGAGCCTGGCTCCATCTTCTTCATTCCCTCCCATCACATATTTGTAAACTTTGATAGGTTTTTCCTACCTTGAGTCGTCTCTGTTCCAGACTGAACAGATCCAGCTCTCTCAACCTTTCCTCATACGAAAGATTGAAAGATGTTCCAGTCTCTTGCTCACAAGTAATGAGTACTTTTGAAGCATTACCCAATTCTTCAATGTATTTGAGAGTTTTCATCTGATTGGCCAATAGAAGTTTATGTGTCTTTTAATGTCTTTTAATCTTTAAAATGTAATCAAATTCAATGCTGTGAGGATAAGTCCTTTCAATTAAAGACTATGAATAAGAAAATTAAAGTGCGAGATCACTTTATCAAAGTTAAAACTTCTCTGTATTTTCTCCTCTCTCCTTCTCTCTTTTTCTTTTGGATTATGTTCCTGTTAGACTGTGGGTTGTGAGGTCCTGGCTCTGTACTCTTGAGATGGGTTCTTTGCTTCAGACCAGCAATCAACCCAGCTCACCTCTCTTGTCTCTACTTTCCATGTGCTCCTTAAGGAAGCTCAGTTTAATGTCCCTGCCTCCAAGCTTGATAAGTCACACTTTCTTTCCTTGCTAGGGCAGTTTATTTTCTCTAAACTTAGTTCTATAGGGATCCTTGTAACAAAAATATTATTTACTCCATTAATTTATTCTAACTGTTTTACAGGAACTATTGTTCGACGGCACCAGATTCCACTTCCACCTCCTCATGAGGATCAGTTCTATACTATACATCATTTCAATATCAACACAGAAGTAACCTTTTATGGCCGAAAATATAAGATTGTAGATTGTGACCTGTACACAAAAAACTTCCTGAGGAAGATAGGAATCAGAGTAAATCCTCCTGCAAGCCGTCCGGATGACCCATACACCACAGAACGGCAACAGGTCAGGGGAGGCAGCAGCAGTGAAAACTTGACTTGAATAAAACTTGATTTGAATACATATTAGTAATAAGCATTACATACATTATTTCTTTAATATCAAATAGAAAGTAGCTATTTCAGCATAGTAAATCCCAAGAGAAAACTTGGATTTAAAATTTTTGGTATACGGCTCATTGTACTGCATAAATAATTTTCTCCTGATGTGTTCATACACCTTTTAAAACAGAACAAAATTAATTAGGAAAAATAATATAAACATTCCAGTATTAACCTGAAAAGAAAAAAAAAGTGTACCTCTTACCTGTTCTACTGGAATTTACATATTCTACTTGATTTTGCTTGAGCTAATCTAATGATAATAAACACTTTCCAAGTGTTTAAATGAAGATCTAATTGGAATTGTGGTTGCAGCACACCCATGACTTTCTGCAGACTCCTTTCTTCTATTCGTATGTTATCTTTCACCTCTACCCCTACATGTTTTCGACAGCTCTTTGCCCGTGTAAAGCAAATTCTTTTGCCATAGAGAGCCCAGTGCTCTGCAGTTTTAAGGCTTGTGAGGTTTTATTTGGTTCCCTCTTTTGTAAGTGTATGGGAATGCATATACACAAACATACACACCTCCAAAAGTCTCACTCACAACTCCTAGATTCTATGTGGATTCCCCTTTGCAGGATTTATTTGTTTGTTTGTTTTTTCTCTGGGAGTAGTAATGGGAGTGATGTTTTCGGTCAGGAATCATGACCGTTTCTTTCAGTTCTGTTTTTCTTGATTAATATGAGCACAGATGGCACTTGACCTGACTCTTAAGACTCTGTTGTGACACAGCCAGCCTGGTCCTCTGAAAGCACCAAATACTCCCTGTGTCTGTGGCATCCTTAGTGCTCCCAGTGAGAAAACTGCTGCATGTCTCAGCAGCAGTAATGGAAGGTGACTATGACTGAGATGTGTAGGACAATTTCCATGTCTCTGAGGCACTCTCAGGCCAACGTGTTGGTTTCTCTTCATCCATGCTTCCAGGCTTGTGCAGTCCCCAAGTGAAAAGCAGCATTTGTAATACATCTGGTTCTGTGTTGTGGTGACTCAGCCTGGCCATGGGTTTCTTTTCCCTTACTCAGCCCCTGTAGGTAACAGCTGTGTATACAAACACATGCTGAGTTGTCTTGATACTGTCAGACTGTGTCAACATTATGCGTGGTACTGCATAACCCACTTAGATTTTACTTTTTTTTAAACAACAAGCAAAACATTCAAGTATTGGGCATATCTGTGCCTAAAGAGAATGCAGAGGGGGAAAGAGTTTGAGAAATAAGAGCATCAGAAGTCAAAAAATGACTAAAATCTATGTCTTCATGTTCTCAGTTGTCAAGGAATTATTGAAAAGTTTTTTAGCAGATTCTGGCTGCCTTATGCTTTCACTTTTCTGTGCCTAATTTGTAGAAGGTAATTTTTTTTGATTGCTCTGGACTACTTTGAGCAAAATTAAATTGGTTTTTACTGGACTCCTGATATATGGCCAGAAAATGAAGGTATGAAGGAAGGTAAGGAATGGGATGGGGTAGAAAATGAGGCCAGTGAAAAGTGCAGTAAACCAGTTAGACTCATATTTCACAGAATTACAGAATCATTTAAGTTAGAAAAGACCTCTGAGATCAGCAAGTCCAACCTGTGACCAATCCCCACCTTGTCAACCAGACCAGAGCACTGAGTGCCACATCTGGGTGTTCCTTGAACACCTCCAGGGATGGGGGCTCCACCACCTCCCTGGGCATCCCTTTCCAATCCTTAACAACCCTTTCCATGAAGAAATCCCTCCTGTACTGTTGGAGATGGTATTCCATGGATGATGATGGTGTTACCTGGTTCTGTGGCTGTGTTTGTTTGCTTATTGCATCTTCAAGGGTCAGGAAGGAGGAAGGAGAGTTCTGGGAAGTAAATAACCGAGTTGTTGCATATGTGCCTGAAATAGAACGAGTGCTGCAGATCAGCAGGGACACTGGCAGGCAAAACTTGGTTCTTCTTTCCTTATTTTAAGATTTGATGCTCTGAAAGAATGGGACTTTTCCCTCTCAGATTTTTAAGGCCAGAAGATCTGTTAGTGGATTAAGAGAAATTTAGACAATGATATAAACCATCTATAGTCAACATTTTTTTTTTTTGTGTTCAGACAGTTCAATTTACATTGTCTCATCAATGTCTGTCACCATTCACTTTTGGAAGCAATTTTGTAGATGACAAGGATTATCTTGTCCCTTTTAATGCACGTTGGACATGTGGATTTTGACTCAGGAGAAACACTCTGTTCAGGTCACCATTTATATATGTGAGCTAACATTATGTAAATGCAGCACTTGGATTGGATCATCATCCTGGGATCCAGTTTAACGCAGTGCTACAGGTTTTGCAGCAGCCATGACTGCAGGAAGCACCTTGTCATAGGTCACATCAGCTGGAAAGTATAACTTTAGCTGAAGATCCACTGTTCCTTTTCAGTCCTATGGGTGTGTTTTGAGAGGAGAACGAACACGCCCAGTACCTGCCAACTGTATAACATGAATCAAAAGTTAAAAATCTGTGTTTTAAAGTTGAAAGACAGAAAATACCAAAGGGAAAAGAACAAATGAATTCTTTACACCACATTATCTATAAGAAATAATTTTTAAGGAAGTAAATCAGGAAGAGTGATGTTATTTGGCGTTTTAGTCATCTGATTACCACGGGCGGTTTCTTGAAAATATGAGCTGTACTGTAAATAATTTAACAATTCTCTGATCTCTGTTGCAAGAAAAACAAGGATTAAAACCAATCCAAAATTGTTTTCATATTTTTTCTGAGGGCACTGCCACCCTGTAAATACTTCTTTGATAATGGCATAAATGGTGTTTCATGTATTGTAATGGTGTGGTGTCATTTGAAAATCCTCAACCCATGTTCTAAGGTTAGACAGTACCATGCTGTCATGATCCTGTTTTTAAGAGCAAATAATTAAAAATACGTTTCTCTTAATTTCTCCTTTACCAGAGACATCTGGCGAGCACGAATCCTTTGCGCCCTTATGAGCGCTTTGACACTTTGAAACAATTTCTGGAGTTTGATGGACAAATTTTAGGGTTTTCTTGTGTGTGGCATGACCCAGAATCCCGTCTTTCTGGCCCACGGGAACTTGTTCTTCGTTATTATTTGGCTGATGATACCATTGATATAAGAGAAATTTTACCAGTAAACTCGGGCCGGGATACAGTTCCGTATTTCCTCAAAAGAGATAAGCTTCCAAAGGTGAGGAATGAAAATTTCAAATTCTTCTACTAATTAAGAACTATTGAATGCTTTGTTTTGAAAATCCTGTATTAGGATTGGGATGATATTTAGAAAGTGTTTTCAGAGTATTAATTATAATTGCATGATTTAGGTTTTGCACACATATTCATATAGTAACTTAATAAGTGATGGAAAAATATCTTTAGGCTTGTCATGCTTAAACTAAAAGGAACATTTAGGCAGAGAGATATCTTATGATTTTCTTTCTCCTGTAATAATGTATTAAGGTAGCTGTATTAATAAAGCTCTGCAATAATGGAGACAAGAAAATGAATTAATATTGATAAGCTTATGTTAAACTGAGGTGAATTCAGATTTGATCCATGACTTACATTTGCAGCCATTGGAAAAGTCAGTTTTAGTATTCTATAGCATTACCTCTTTGTAGCAAATCTAGTGTGATTTCTTAAAATTGAGTTTCTAGGTTTGGGACCTTAAGCAAAGCCAGTCAAAATCAATAGGAATCCATCAATAAGCTTTGTTGGGCATTAATCATGAGAAAGGCTCCACTGAGAGAAATCTTCAAAGGGTTTGTGTCCTCTGTAACCTGTTATGTTTATAAAATTTCTGATCTGGATACACTTCTGTATCACTCCAGACAGATCCTGATGATAGAATATCAGCCAACAGATGGAATAAAATACTGGGAATCTCTTCCTCCTTTCCTTCTAACACTGATAATCTATTTGTGATGCCATAGATGTATGTGAGATTTTATAGTAAAAACCTACCAGCAAAATATTACATTTTTCTCACCTTGTGAGTCCTGTGTTCTGAGATGCTGATTTAGCAGTGGCTCTATGATACCAGACCCCTTCTATTGCTGAGGTCCATGTTGCAATTTTAAGGACTGGTTTCTTGCTCTGGAAATTTTGAGAATGGCAGCAGAGGAATCAAAATTTGTGGTGTCAGGGGAGGTGGTAAGACAAAATAACTAATTTTGATTACGGCGCATCAGCAGTTAATTCATAATTTTAAAAAAATGTAACATAAATGTCTAATAATTTTGATATTACTGGGATAAATTACTACTGTAATTTTAAAACTCACTATAGAAACAAAAATACATCTTTGCCAACAGAATCATGCTAACGTGAATCACCTGTGTTTGTGCAGTGGATAGGACCAACCCTGGATGGTTCTTTGCATGTTTTTATAATTATTACCAATCAAAATAATAGCCTTTAGAGCAGATGTTGACAACGATGTGGTACTTTGGGTGTGCTGATTTGCTTTCTGTTTGCTTCCAAGAGAAAGGAGACTTTATTCTTGGATAGAGAGTAAGATTCTGAATGGTGCTTCTGGCATAAGTACTGGCGTTTGGAATAAACACTGGCATTTGGAATAAACACTGGCTTTTAGGTTTGGTGGTAGAATCTTTGAATTTACTAAAAATTCTCCCACGAAAATACTACAGTAACAGTCAGTGTATAACAAACCCACTGGTTCTAAGGTAACAGAATTCTTTCTTCACTGTCACCTGTATTTCTGAAGGGTTGGTCTCTTTCCTTGCAGAATGCTCCCGCTCCTCTGTTTCATCCAGGCACCATCACCAATCACACTCTGCTCAATGTGTTGGGAAGGTCAGAAAGAAACAAAGGCTGGTACATGCGGGACATTCTGCAGGTCAGATATTGTTGAATGCCTCCAGCTGTTGAATATCTTTATAGCCGTTTTTGTAATTTCTGTGGTAGTTATCCTCTGCAACAAAGAGAGTCATTTATAGAATTGTGCTGCCACTGGAGAGTAGCTCAAATGAGAACTACTGAGATTTACTCTGTTAAATCCCACATTTGTAAAAGTGAAGGAGCTTAACAGGGGGTGAAATATACTTGCCAATAGACTTTTAAGGTTATGTGTTAAATCACACGCACTAAATGACCTGGGTTTTAAGAAAGGTTGTGTGATTCTGAGATTTACGGAACTGCTGTATAAATGTTCCTTCTTTTATTAGACAGGAGCAGTGCGTCGGGAATTTTACAAAGACAGTGACTTGAAAATAGGGGCAGTAATTAATGTTTGGGGAAGGCAGATATTAATCTGTGACTGCGATGAATTCACTAAAGAACATTACAGGAGAAAGTATGGAATTGGTAAGTAGTGATAATTATCCTTTCCTTATGAGCATTTTTATACTTCTGAGTTTAACAGACCTATCTTCAAATTTTCTTACTGACAAAACAGGTTCATTAAAACCTTTAGCAATAACAATCTGTTGTAGGCTGTTAACAGCAAAGCAGTAATTTTGCAGGTAATCCAGAAGAGCTTTCTTATACATTGCTCCATTGAAAACCAACACACAATGTACGTGTTCTGCTCCTAATGCCTCTATTTGAAAACTACAGTGACAAAATAGTCATATGGATAGACTGCCATTTCTCCTTCTCTCCTTCCCCCTCCCCTTCCAATAGCTGTGTGTGCAGTCAGAAAATAATAAAGAGCATGTAGTAAGTGGGTAAGTAGAATGAGCTCAATTATTCCCCCTTATACTGTGTTTCATTTTATAGGGATGTCAAAATCCTCACATAATAAGATTTTCTGACATGACAGTTTCAGTCTATCACATTATTGGTTTTTACAATGCAGTTTTGTGTATTCGGGACCATTAGAGTGTGTATCCTGTGAAGTTTCAGCATTAAATTCTGGAAACATTTAGCAACTATGTCCATTACGGAAAATCATTTTGGAGATTAATAACAATAGGGGCTTTCATTTATCTGTCTTTGAATGTCCCCAGTCAGACTTGCTAATGGTTCCATCATGGACATCTTCCTGCAAAAATGACTTAGTTATTTTCTGGCCGTTTATCCATTCAATAAATATAGCTGAGCATCTGACTATTCAGAGATGGTTGGAAGAATTCTACTATGGCCTTTCCCTGCCACTGTGAAATAAAACACCTGAGCAGACTATTTCTGTTACCTTGTGATCAGATAGAGTCTGTGTGTGAATAGAACTTGTCTGCTGCATTGGGGGAATTAAATGGTGTCATTCAAACACTAAATTTCTTAATTGGCAAAATATTTCTCATTAGGAATTTTTCAATTATACATTGGCATGTCTGTACCAAAGTAAACCTGTTCTTGACAGTGTGTGAGGCAGCCATGCCCAATAACCATGGTATTATCTGTAATATCAGCAAATTTAACCCTAGAGATGGAAAATAGGGAGTTCTGCTCTGAGAATTTCTTCAGCCAAGACCACTGTTGCTTTTTGGCAGCAATATCCTCTGTCTTAGCAA
This sequence comes from Struthidea cinerea, assembly GCA_013397865.1. Lineage (NCBI taxonomy): Eukaryota > Metazoa > Chordata > Aves > Passeriformes > Corcoracidae > Struthidea > Struthidea cinerea. Next base: position 836,226 of record VZTI01005851.1, on the reverse strand, counting down.
ATTATGCTGAACAGAGAATGGGGATTTCTTACTCAGGGCAGGCAATAAATGAAATGCAGCTGACCATCCTGGATCAAACAAGCAGTGCAACCAAGTAATACACAAATGCAAAGACCCTTCCCTTCCTCTAATGCTGGCTCGGTAATTACTGTTTATGTCTCTGGATGTTAAAGTTAGGTGGTTTGCAAGTTAGGGGAATTCAGAAGTTGCTGATGTGCAGAATTCTAGAAAACTGGGACTGTAGGTGGTCTAGTCTGTTACTGTTCTGTAGTAAAGGAGATTTCTTTGCCTCCTGAGGTATCTTGTCCTAACCTCATAGTTAAAAATGCTGCTTAAAAGCTGCTCTGAAGCTGGTTTGTGTAAACTGAGAGTAAATTTCTTCTCTTATCTCTGTTGGACTTGGAAGAACAACTGCTCAGTATGCTCTTTTTATAACAACCTCATACATATCTGAACACTATTCCAATACAAAACCTTACCGCCCTGCCCCCATCCCAGGCCATTTGCTGCTATGGGAAAACCTTTCAGTTTTTCTCCATAGTCCATTCTTTCCTATCTGTCATAATTTTTCTCAGTGCTCTCTCCAGTTTCTCTGCCTCCTTGACACCAAACACACAAAAATGTGCTCTAGCTGAGACCTTTGGGACACTGGGAAGTGTTTTACACATAGCTTTAAGGAAATATGATGGCAGAGACTCTGGCTAACATGGGAAACCATCCATCTTGATGCAACCTGTCTTGTTCACAGAAAATACTTTCTTAGAGCTAAGGGATTCACACACTTTGCTGTAAAATTCTTTCCTGCTTTCCCCACAAGGATTAAAAAAATGTAGGTATGGCTTTTTAACTAGAAGGGACCAGGAGTAGAATCAGGGTAGGTTTTGGCTTAGAAGCAGGTTTTTAGAGAAAACTAGTGAGTGTTCACATTTTACTCTTAGTGATTTACACATTTTGTGTGTGTCTGTGGATGTACAAGGTGTTCTCAGTGGGCTCAGTCCCACAAAGTGCTCGGAGTTCCACTCCGATCCAATTAAACACTGGAACGGACTTAATTGCAATTCCAGTCCAGGGAGACCATTTACTTGAGCAAGAGTAAGCAAGTGGATAAATTGGTTCTTACATCAAGGCACAGTACTCAGCACCTCATGGCATCAATCCAGCTGTTTTGTTACCGTGTTTTTACATTACTCCCCTTCAATTTATACTTTTCTGCCAAAGCCATTAAAGAGGCTGACATTTATTTTTGAGTCTGCAGTTTCAGCACAAGTTGATTGCCCACAGAATTTGCCTTTTAGGAGAATGAAGAGTAGTTTAGATTTCTCTTGAAGAACATGATATATTTCTAATGTGGGGTTTGCCTGTTTTAATATGTTTGTGAAAAGCAGAGTTTTTCCATGGATAAATGTGGCTAATGCTCTTCAGTAGGAAGCTGATGGCATTACTGTCACCTAGAAGTACTATGAATGCAAGACAAAATGGATTAATGTGCGATATTACCTGTCCAGACTTGCTAGTGCAGGCTCAGAGGAGGAGAAAAAGACTCTGTAGCCGTGCAGGTGTTGTGGACACCATGCTGAAATGGGAAATGGGCTGATGTGCAGTGGGGGGAAGCTGGTACTTGTCCATCTCACTTAATACAGTATCTTAGCATAAAGTATTCGTTCTTAAATAACAGATTACTCAAGATGGAACAAAACCAGTAAAATCTGGTTTCCTACTGCTTTTTCTTCCCTGTCCCGGCACCTCCCAAGCCGGGCTGTTGAGCCTTTTCACAGCACCCTGCAATCCCTCTCCTGTGCTGGCTCTCCACCCCTCCCACCCCCTCATTTCTCAGGCTCCGTCCCTGACCCGCTGCCGGGGCAGAGCTGTGTGCTCTTGGCCGGGCAGCTGCTCCTGGATAACAGGGATAACAGCTGACTCCTTGCTTTCCCCTCAGCGGGGCATTAAAGCCTGCTGCCAATTTTCACAAAGCTCGTCAGAGGTCAGTGTCTCTGATGTTTAACATCTCCACTACAAGCAGCAGCTTCTAAATATACTTGTGCAGATATAGATGCCTTTTTTACCCAGGTAACTGTAATAATCCTGAAGTAAGTCTGTAAATGGAGATTTTCTTTGAATCAGGATAAACACTGTCAAGTTTCAGCTGCATGGACAGTTCTGTGAGCCCTAGGTTTTCTTTAATCCTGCATGTAGAAGTTGTGGACATGGTTTTTTTGCCTTCTTATTTTAATTCTTACCTCACTTGTGAAGCAGCTGCTCACTAGAAGCAGGTCTCAGCTGTTTGTCCTACATCTCCTCTGATGTACAGAGAACACCATGCTAACTGCCATCTCCCCAGGTTATCGCCACCTCTTTATATTGTCCAAGTCTAGTGGGATTTCTCTTTCCTGCTCCTGGCTTTAATGTTCAGAGGTGCCTGTCCTCTTCCTCTGAAGGTAGAATTTCTTTCCTGCTTCTATACACTGATTATTCAGTGTAGTTATCATTATAATCCAAAATATGTAGCACTTGGATCTTCCTTGAAACATGGTCTTATCTAACACACGAGGGTTTTCCTGCAGTTCTTCGAAGAGGGCAGAAGGTAATCTCACACTATATAGCAAAATCTCAGAATGTATATTGAAACTGAAAGCTGACAAGCTCATTCAAGCTGGTTTAATGCTGCCTTTCTGGCAACAAATTCTTCTTGAGGACCTTAGTTTTTCTTACTAAGAAGACTTTGCTATCTTCAGATTGTTTATATGCTAAAGATGTGGCTGGAGCTGTTTTGTTTCTTGCTGTTCCCAGTGCTTGTTCCAATCTCACTCAGGGTTTGATGTCATGAGAAAGCTACAAGTATGTGGTCCATGTTTGCTAAACGAGGTGAAATAACCACCCAAGTTACTGCAGTAACAGGGAATGAAACTATCGATGGCAAAAATACCTGTGCTGTTCTTTCTGGAAGTAGAAATTTGTAATCCCGGACTTTCACTTTACTCTCTACCCACTCTAAATTCACACTGAAAATGTTACAGCCTGGAAGAAGTGAGAATTGATTCCTTTCCAGACTGGACAGAGGTAATTTTCTTAAACACCAGTGATCACCTTGAGAAGAGTGCATTTTGTGTGTAAGAGCCAGCTGCCTGTCTGATTCTGCTGTAATACTGTGAGGCAGAGCAAAGATGAAACGAGTTTTGAGCTCTGGTAGCTGGCTCTTCACAAGTGGCAGAAATGAGTTTTTGACTAGTTTTGTAACCTGTATTTCTCCATGGCAATTTCCTTCTGAATTTCCTCATTCACAGGAGAGAATATGAATATATAATCCTTTAAAATCCTGGAAAATATAGGTGACAGAAGGCTGGATGTTTGTAATTTTCTCTTTAGTGAGCCTAGACAGGTAGGGGTCTGTCTCTTCTCCCAGGTAACTAGTGACAGGACAAGATGAAACAGCCTCATGTTGTGCCAGGGGAGGTTTACATTGAATAATAGGAAAAATTTCTTGACTGGAAGGGTTGTCAAACTAGACCAGGCTGTCCAGGGAAGTAGTGGAGTCACTGTCTCTGGAAACGTTCAAAAAATGTGCAGATGTAGCGCTTAGGGACATGTTTTAGTGGTGGATCTGACAGTGTTGGGTTAATGGCTGGACTTGGTGATCTCAGAGGTCTTTTCTAAAATTAGTGATTCTATGATTCTATGAATAACACAAGATCATTTTACTTCAGGGATGAGATGGGAACCAAAGGACTGAACTTCCCTTTGGATTTCACTTACCCCAAGTTTCACTTGTGAGGGATTCAACACATCCCCCAGGGATAAAACATTATTCCTCTTAATATGTAGTTTCCTTCTAGCTTATAAATCTAATTTTCATCCACATGTGCTCAAGTTTACAAAAGGGGAAATGCTTCAGTGTCTCTTAATGAAAGCCTTATGTGTTGGTGTGAATGTGCAGACTGTGACCAGCGTGTAAACACAGGAGCTTCTTGTCCTCTGCCTCCAGGGGTCCCGAGCAGGTGTCCTGGTGCCCCGAGCGCTTTGGCAGGACCTGTGACACCTGAGCAAAGAGGAGGGGCTTATGTCTGCCAAAGTACGCTGTTCCACAGTGCGTAATTACAAAATTAGCGCTCGGGTTGATGAGCAGCATCAGCCCCCCGCCGCCTCCGCCGCGCCGCCACCGGGTGGCGCTGTAGGAGCGCGGAGTCGCCGTTCCCGGTGCCGCTCCCGGCGCGGGAATGGGGAATCCAGCGGAGAATCCAGCCGGGAATCGCGCGGGAGGGACTCCGTGTGCTACCTGCGCTGCTCGGCATCTGAGGGCTTCGGGCTTTGCTTTCCGCCTCCGTCAATGCCGATTTATAGGCTCCGTGTTTTCATGGTATCAGGAATTGCCTGTATCAGGCAATTCACAGCTGCAGAGCTGTGAAAATACAGTGTTTTGGTCGCAGTGTTTAGAAAATAGGAGTCTCATAAAGTTTAGTAGGAGTCTCATAAAGTTTAGTGGGAATCTCATCAGGTTTAATAAGAACAAGTGCAAGGTGCTGCACCTGGGCTGCGACAACCCCCGGTATCAATCCGGGCTGTGAGATGAGCGGATCCAGAGTATCCAGGCTGAGAAGGACTTGGGGCTGCTGGTGGATGAGGGGCTGGACGTGTCCTGGCCATGTGCCCTCGCAGCCCAGAGGTCAAGGTTGTGCCGGGCTGTATCCAAAGCACCGTGGGTAGAAGATGAGGGGGAGATTCTACCTCTCTGCTCTGCTCCTCTGAGATCCCACCTGCAGTGCTGCATCCAGCCCTGGGGTCCCAGGACACAGACCCATTGGAGAGAGTCTAGAGAAGGCACCAAGATGGTTAGAGGGAACACCTCTCCTACTGGGAATGGGTGAGAGAATTGGGGCTCTTCAGCCTGGAGAAGAGAAGGCTTTGGGGTGAACTAATTGTGGCCTACCAGAAGCTGAAGGGAACTGATGGAGACTGTTTACAAGGGCCTGGAGTGACAGGACAAGGGGGAATGGCTTCAAATTGACAGAGAGTAGGTTGAGATTAGATATTAGGAGGAAGTTCTGTGCTGTGAGGTTGGTAAGGCACTGAAATAGATTGTCCAGAGAAGTCGCAGATGCCCTGTCCAGAGCAGGTCCAGAGAAGGGCAGTGGAGCTGGGGAAAGGTCTGGACCCCAAGTCCTGTGAGGAATGACTGAGGGAACTGGAGGTGTTCAGCCTGGAGAAAAAGAGGCTCGGGGTGACCTTGTCACTCTCTACAGCTCCCTGAAAGGAGGTTGGAACCAGGTGGGGCTTGGGCTCTTCTCCCAGGAAACCAGCAACAGAACAAGAGGAAATAGTCTCAAGCTGCACCAGGGGAGGTTTAGGTTGGAAATTAGGAAGAAATTCTTCACAGAAAGAGTGATTAGACATTGGAATGGGCTGCTCAGGGAAATGGTGGAGTCACCTGCAGATTTTTAAGGAAGGACTGGACATGGCATTCAGTGCTGTGGTCTGGTTGACATGGTGGTGTTCAGTCATAGGTTGGACTCGATGACCTCAGATGATGTAATTGATTCTGTGATCCCTGGAAGAGTTCAAAGCCAGGCTGGATGGGGCTCTGAGCAACTTGGTCTAGCAGAAGGTGTCGCTGCCCATGACAGGGGGCTTGGAACGAAATGATCTTTAAGGTTCCTTCCAGCCCAAACCATTCTATGAGTCTGTGATTTTGGTGCATGTTTACACGCACACACATACTCTTTCATGGTGAAAATGCCTTTGAAAATTTCTGAATGGTCTTTCTTTGGGCTTGGCCTATTGTCTTGGGGTGACAAGACTTGCTTCTGAATCACAGAAAGGACACATGTAGTTTTTATGGAGAAGAATGTTGGTGTGGTTTTGCAAAACTGCTTTTTGACTGATTCAGGTGAAAGTATCAGCTTTTTGAGTCAGACCATATTCTTCTAAGAGGTAAAGGCTAAAGGAGAACTCGTGTTTTCAGGCTAAAGAAAAACTCTGACGTCTGAATGCTTGCTTTATTTTTAAACTCACAGTGCTGTTAGGCAAGTTAAATTTTAGGAGTGCTGTCCTTTGATCTTCTGATATAGCCATGTTTAAAACATTTTAATCACAAACCAGTTCAGTGTTCCAAGTGGCAGCAGTTTTGTCATCCTCCTCTATTTGCACTGAAACCCATGCTACAAGTTTAGGTTATCCATCTCTCTTCAGTTCTGGGTAGAAAAGTTAAGGTTTTTTTTAAAAAAAGCGTTTGTTTCATGGGATCCGCTTTTATACCCTGGTCTCATATATCTCTTATATCCCTCTGACCTGAGGCTGACCCTGTGCTGAGCTGGAGATCTCCCAAGGTCCTGTCCACCCTGAGTTATCCTGTGTTCCTATGGCTGATGTCTTCATTTGCCTCAGGTCTGCCCGTTTGCTCTCTCCCATAAGCAAGTTCCTTTTTTTCCTCTCACCCTTTCAATTTTCCATTAACCTCATTTAAGCAGCAGACTGAGCTCCTCTGCTAAGTTTTACGTGAACGCACTGGAAGCTGTCCTGCAGCAGAAGGGCAGTGCAGGGGTGCAACAAGGGGCCAAATGGGACACGATTTTCACCCAGAGGAGTAACAAGGGTCAGGGAAGCAGCGTTTTGGGAGCTACCTCTGTGGGAACTGAGTGCAGGTCCCTGAACAGATGTGCCTCTGCTGAGTCAGGACAGCTCCTGCTTTGTTCCTGGGATGGTCAGGACCACTGATCACTGTGAGACAAGACTTGAGTCTGGGAATAATGAGGAAAAACAAAGCTTCTAAAACTCTGGATATAGTGAGTTGTGGGCTGAAGTTATTTGCTTTAGTGTACCAAAGAGTTTATATATATATGTATGTTTTAAATAATGAATACGATTTTATTTATTTATGTATTTATTTTCCTCTGGCCAAAAGCACAGGGCAGGAAACTCATAAGCCAGTTATTTACTTAATCATGTTGTCTCAAAGGATAAAACTGAAAAATTAATTTAGAATTTTTAATTTACTATTTTATCCCATTTTGAAACTGCATTTGTCTTTCCCTTCACCTGTGTATCTTAATGATATTTTTCAAACATGTTAAGATTATAGACGAAATCCTGAAACCCTTGAAGAAATAATTTTGCTGTTGGCTCTATGGAGGCTTTTTCTACCCTCTAACAGTAGGAGGGATGCTGGTTTGACTTTGATCAGTGGTCTGTTACAGAAATAGGCTAATAAGTATTCATACTGGAAGTTTAAATCCTTGGTAACATGGCTTCATCACAGCAGTAACAAATAAGTCTTGCTCTCTTTGCTGCAGTGGATTTCACCCCAGTTCAGTATAAGACTCCACCACCTCCAGAACCAGAAAAAACGCTTCCTCCTTATAATGGATTTGGTTCTGAAGAAGATTCTTTGAGCTCCTGTAGGGGTTTGGTTATCAAGCCTGCCCATAAGGATTACAGGAAATTCCTGGTGAAAGACAGGTATTTTCTGTGAAAAATAATTTCAATTTTTTAAATTACGTATTTTTGTGAAAGAGATAAATGTTATGTAGGGATGTAATTTTTTTTCGGCAAAATGTACAGCTCATCAGACTTGTAAGGGACAGGTGCATGAGACCTGGGTTAGTGACATGGTACTCCAATTTTCTGCAACCTCTGCAAAATTTCTCTTTGGAGAAGGCAAATATTATGACCCTTCCATCCCCTACCTCCTTCCCTCTGCCGTCTTCAGTGGGAGTTTGACAGAAATCTTAGTTCAGGCATTAGTCAGGAATTTTGTATGATCCAGCAGATCAGCACAGATTTGTTTTTCTGTTTGACTTTCTAATACTTATTTTTTTTGTCTGCTGGATTTCATGCAGTTTGCTGTAGCACTACTAAAGCTTTAACCCTTTACTTTCCATTATGAAATGGTTTGTCAGGCAGCAGTTGTTGAAGCCAAAGCAAAAAAGCAAAGCCTCCTGCCAAAGATTCACCTGGAGAACCTCTGTAAAAGAGGAAAGCTGTTAGAAAAGGCTTGGGAATGTATTGATAGCTCACACATAGACACTGCAAATTATTTAAAACACAACCACTTAATAAATATCCAACTAGTAAGATCATCTGGTGGACCTAAATTTGTGGGAGATAATCCTAGTATTAATCGCTATTCAGAATTTGGTTTGAAAATATACACACCTAAATGTGTTCTTCCTTTATAAATTTTCTGGAAGGAAACTTGGAGCTTGATTTGCAACTCAACGTGAATAAAAATTAATTCCAGACCTGTGGCAGAGAAGTAATTTTCCCCTGAAAATTATTCCTTTCTATCTCGCTGACTCTATCTGGTTCTGTTAATTTAAGCTGAAAATGGTTTTTGACGAAGTAGTGAATCTTAAGCCATTTTCCTTCTTGGTGCAGTAGTAACAAAATGAATGTATGTTACAAAACTAAGGAGAAGGCATGTCTTTGGGGTGAGAACTTTTCTCATACTCCGTTTTTGAATTCTTACCTGTTCCTTTGGTATTTCAGGTATGGCATGGATAGTAACATACTGCGCTATGGGGCGAAACTCATCACGGACAGTCCTATCGACCAGGACCGGAAATTTATTATTTCCTACTTCCTGAGGGATGACAGCATTTTAATTTTTGAATATGCAGAGAGGAACTCAGGTAAGATGTATTAATGTCTCTAATCAACCCCAGTTCCCCATATCATTTGGTTGGACTTTACAGTAAACATTGTGGCCAGACTCAGCAGTAGCAGAAGCAGGGATGTGGATTTTTAAATGCAATGGGAATTACATCAGCAGGCCTGCTGCATTATCTTGCATAGCTGGATGTCATAGTAATTCATGATCTTCCTCACTCAGAATTACATTGTTCATTGCATGACAGTACTCCACAATATCCTTTGGGAACTGCAAATGTAATGCATTAGAACTTTTATTACATTTTAATTTGAAAGTCTGACCTTTAAACATTTGTTTTTGTTGTGGATAACATACAGGAACAGTATTGTAACTGATGATAAATAGGGACAGGAAATACAAGACATGAAGAATGAAAGACTAAATCCTTTGTTTTGCAAAATTGTGTTATGAAACCTGTACAGCGTCCATTGTATAGAAGCAACTCATGAAAGCTAAACAGCTATGACGCTTTCTAACATACTTTGCCATTAATCATGGAGTGCTGAGCATTTAAATAGGGAAGATTGCCCTGTGCTAGAGTCTGGATTTGTGTTTGTGTACAATACTGAACTGTATTCCAAGAGCCAGACTGACAGTGTTTAAGTGACAAATAAATGCTTTGTTACTTCCCAGTTGCTTGACCACATTTATCCTATTGCTGGAGCATGGTCGCCAAATATTGTCATGTTTAAATTCTTTTGGCCACTGTTGCTCATTTTAGGCTGCCTCCAGTTGAGGATATGAAAGGTTTTGTGATTTTCAAGCATCTTTTTATTTTTCTGAAGTGTCTTGTGCACAGATGGAAGGACACAGCATTTGGAAGGGCATCAGGAAGTCATTCTGTAATTCAGAGAGATGGGGGAGCTTTGGCTAAGCATGACCCTGTTGGAGAGATTAGTGTCTTTCTGTGGAGCCCACAAAACATCTTCAGCAACAGTTTCAGAGCAGCTGACATCCAGAAGTGCCTTTTCAATCCAAAGAACCTCTGATAGCATCTCTGCTTGTGTCCAACTATATTATGAGTGTATAAATAGGCGCCTCACCCCCAACTAAAATACAAGCACTTCTCTCAGAAGTTTGGAAGAGGTGTAGAGTACCTGCTTAGGACTTCAATGAGCATTCCCAGTTAGTACTGCTCCACTACAACATCAAGATTTAGCACTTTTATGGCAGCAGTGTCTTGTTATCAATATTTTATTCACTTCCTGGCATCCAGTGGCCTGTAATTTATGGAACTTCTTTTGTTGCAGCTAACTGCACACACAGAGTTATGTATGTATTTAATATGTAATGCTGCTGTGAGGCTCAAGAGCAGCTCGGTTCTCCACCCATGAATGACACATTTGATTGGCATCTTTTATGTCTGGAGACATAAAGGGTGCTAAAGGTACAGCTGCATGGTTAAATTGAAGAAGTCCAGGGAACAGTTTGAATTTTGGACCCCAAGCATGTGTTGAAATGGTGCAAAGGAGAACCATTTCTAGTTCAGTCACTCCTAGTTCTCCTTTGCACCATTTCAACTAGACGAGGCCCCAGAGTGACTTGAACACACAGTAATAATAGCTATGACCTGAGACCCCAGATTTATCCCACAGCACCTAGAGAAGAATCAAAACCACACACGGCAGTGCAGATGTGATCAGCTGGTCAAGCCATCAGCAGCATGAGTGCAAGGCCAGAGATTGCTGCCTGCCTTCCTTTCACTTTGGAATGAGAATTTGTGCTGGGATTTCATCTGGGAGCCCACTGAACACTGCTGGTCAAATAAAATGAGAAACAATAAATGGGCATATTTGCACACTAATAGTAATAAATGCTTCAAGGCACATATGAAAGGCATGTGTCTGTAAGTGGACTTTTAACTTCACTGGGTTGTTAAAATGGATGGAGTAGCTGACTTTTAGAGGTCATAGAAAGGTGAAATGGAAGGATGCGGCTTGGAACTGGCCATTGGAGAGTTTAGTGAGAACAGCATTGAAGAGGCAGGATGAAGAGTAGGGATGTGGTGGAGGAGGTAGAGCAGCAGTTGGAAAGAGGCCTGGGTCTGCAGAAGTTTCTTTGTTCCCACCTTCCTTTTCTTTCTACTTCTTTTCTCTAACTATCCCTCCCTCATTTTAGTCATGTCTGAAGGAAAAGTGAATGATTTTCTTCAGTGTTAAGAATGAGAAGGCTTTGCAGAGGTCAGGTGAGAGTGGCTAAGGAAAAAGAGTAAAGCATCCAAAATAAAAACCTGGCTATCCCTTTTGTGCACAGGTTCAGAGGGCTATTTTTGCCTTTTTATTTACATGAACTGGTACAAAACAATACTTCAGATCTCAATCCTAAAATGGAAGTAATAAGTTGCTCTTAGTTTCTCCATTCAGCAACCTGAAGTACTTCACTCTAATATTAGTAACACTGTGAAAATCTGTGAAATTCACAGGGCTGGACATCTTGAAGCACTTCTTGAGATGGGGATCAAAGCATGAAAACTTTGGCTCCCCATGAAGAAGATCACAACCCCTTTTTTACTCAGTGTAAGACCCAGCCAACAGCTGTACAAACACCTGCAAACTCTGATCTGATCTTAATGGAAGAGGGTCTTTCGTGGTAGTGTTTATTTTGTGCTTTGAGCCTGGCTTTTGTAGATTTCCATCAAAACTCCTTATCAGGTTTCAGTGTAAAATCTCTAACTTAATGAGATATTTTCAGTCATTTTTCTTTATACCACTTGTAATGTATTAACCTGTAACATTTAAAAACCATTATGGGATAGAAGTAGGTTTCCAGTATAAGTGCACAATTGCAGGGAAATAGAGAGGCAAGAGTGAATTTCCAATCTTACAGGGATATATTAAATATTAAAAACAGTTGCCAGGATTATATAACCTAAAATTTCTTATTTGTTTTTATAGCTGGGTGAAAAGGAATGTGTTAACATTAGGGTCACATTAATGATTTGAATTGTTTTTTGATTCAAGCAAGATCTGATGATTACCATAGTGGAGGGGTTTTTTGTCTTTTGTGGTGCTAATAAAGCAATTAAGACAGACATTTGCTCCAAACTCTGGTTTAATAAGCAGTTTGGGTTTCACATTCATTTATAATTTTGACTATAAAAGGCATTTGATTACACTGTTCAATAGCCTTTTATTGGACTTGCATCACTATCTGATATTAGGGCATCATTAATTATTACTGAAGTAAGATTTTGGATTTTGGCTTTTGGCTTTTGGCTTCGAAGCTCAAATAACAACAGGAAGCAAATCCCAGAGTTGTTGTAGGGCACATATCCCAGTGAAACTAAACATGTGACAGGAGGTTTCCCAAAAAGCTTGATACATGCAATGCAGTCCTGTGGTACTCCAGAAGTTAATACAGGAAAGTGAAATCTTCCTTTTAGCATCTTACCTACCCTTGAGTACCTTGTGCAGTTTCTAGTGACACAAATAAAATCATTATACTGTGAGAAGTATCCATGTGACATACCCACCTCACAAAGCAAAGAACAGATCACAATTAAATTGCATTGGCAGAACGATGTGTGGAAGACAGTGTCCTGTCAGTCCTCCGTTTTTAAAAAATTTCAGAAGTCCTTTAAAAGAAATTAGAATTACAGTTCATCAGAATTCACCATCTTTGTACGGCAGCGCTCTCTTAAGTTGTGATTTTTATTTTCCTTTTTCTGCTTTTAACAGTTTAAGGATAATTGCCTGCATCTTACTTTTTGGATCGTAGGTTTCTCAAGGGCCGGTTCCAAGGCTGGCGACAGCGTTATGGGAACGATTTGAAGAGGCACATTTCTGTCCCATTTTAAAGAAAAGAAAAGCAGGGAAGGTGTTTGGCAGGCATTCAAATGAGACATGTCACAGAATGTGCACAATGTAACTGTTGCTGTGGACACTGGCAGAGACAGTCCTTTTAGCAATGAGAGGGAGGGGAAGAGAATGTTCTGAGACAGGAAACTGGAGCACAAAACATGGTATTTAAATACAAATCATCTGGTTTGGGGTGTCTTTTTGTTGATGGCTTGGAGGTTTTTTGTGTGTGAGAGTTTTTTTTTCCAAGTAAAGCCGTAATTAACTATTTTTAATTCTATGCCCATAGGGATACCTGGTGGGAAGTTCCTGGAAAGAGGTCGCATTAAGAAGCCTGGGCAGGAACTCTTTAAGAGTGAGCCATCTGAATACTACAAGGCTCAGGATCTGTTTGTCGGAGCCAGAGTTTGTTTCCATGGCCACAACTTTCTTGTGGTGGATGCTGATGAATACACGTTCAACTACATGGAGAAGAATGCAAATGAGGTGAAGTAGGCTCTTGTTAATTTCTGCTATCTCTCAGGACTGTGGTTTATCCGTATGTTTTTCAGAATTATTTATACTGTTTCCTCACCGAAAGTCCGCAGCCCAGTGCTCTCTGTCGAGCAATGGATTTAGGAGATACCAGCTGGGGGTGCATGCAAGTCTGGCCACTCCTTACTGTCCATTCCCTTTCCCTTTCTCAGAACCCACTCAGACTGTATTAGGGGTTGTGACAAGGGATATCCCTGCCTATTTCTTCTTGAGGCTGTTTCTGAACCTCTTGTGCCTGAGTTGATCTAACCCTTGCTGAACCTACGGATGCTGTCAGCTTCCACAGTTTTCTGTGGCAGTAAGTTGAAAAGTTCACTGCCTGCTATGAAGAGCAAATATCTGATAAAAGAAGTATCTGTTTTAAACCAGCCTTCCACTAGTTTCAAGGTCAGTTCTAGTGTTCTGGGGTTTGGTGAAGATCCCCATTCACCTGATGCACCACCTTCATAATTTTGTAAATCTAAGACTTTCTTCCCCCTCAGCCTAATCCTGTCCTAGTCCTTCCGAGTCTCACCTGTTTTATTCTGTCCTTGCAAAGTAACTGTGAGGCTGGAACGCTGTACAGTATTCCAGGTTTGGACACATCCAATTTAGTCTTACTGATGAGGCTATTTTGTCCTGATTTGATTTTTTGGGTTCATACCTATTTTTCTGTCAAAACGTTTCCCTTGTAATATTAGAAATTCATGTCACAGTCAGGACTTCAAACTTACAGTGTTCACTGTCTTTTTTGTTGCCTTCAGAGGGGAGAGCAACAATAAATTGTGAGCTGGGATGCGTCTGCTGATTTATACTTTAGCAGAATGGTGCAATTTTTTTGTAAATTAATGTGGATTAGCACCATCTGCCTTCCTTGGAACAACAAGGAAGATCTGTAAAATGCTTTTTGGATGTAAAATGCTAAGACTGCTAAATGCTTTAAGCAGTAAAATACAAAGCTGAAACCTTAAAAATGCAATCCAGTGTGTTTCCTTCATGCTGGAGTGTTTCTCCTCCTGGTAGAATCAAAACCAAATCCATTCTCCAGAATGCAGAGCACATCCTTAGATTGTAAATGTTCTTTGGAATGTTGTTTGCATTGATTGTCCTGGATAAAATGGATGAGACTTTAGTTCTCCAGACTGAATGATTATATAGTATCAAAATAAAATCCACAAAATGGGAAGAGGCAACATTGAAAATATGTCCTTGAAGTGAATTTTGAAAGGTTCTTTGCACAATGAACACTTTAATGCAGCTGGTAGAAAAAAAAGGTTGATTCTCCCAGTGGTAGGTGCTTCACTCACATCCTTTGAGTAGAGCTCCAGAAGTTTGCCTTAGTTCATCAGGGGATCACACTCAAATCAAAACAACTTCAGCAAATATTAGAGCAGATCAGAGATGGAAGATTGTTTGCAGAAGGAAAAAATTTAAAGATTACTATTTGTTAGTTGTTTCTAAAACTAGAAAATAAATAATTTTCATTCTGAATAGACAGAGGTTTCCTTTCAGCAGAACACATCAGTATGTTTTCTGAAAACTAGTGAAAGGAATCTGTACGTAATGTTTTTTTAATGGAAATTGCTGTTTTGAGCACAGTTCTATAGGCATATGGTGATTTAGATGAAGTTTTGATTGGTGATCATAGTGCAGGTGGATATTGAAAATTTGTTTGACACCATCTAAGATAGTTGGAAAGTTTCAATTTTCTGTTTCAAAATTATACTTATTGTATTGTTTTGAAGTTATAGGGAGAGAAAAATCACTGAGTCTTGCCATTTTGATTGCCACCTTTACTGAAAGTAACTTCAAGGACCTAGTTCAAAACTTTTCAGCACTTTTAATTTCTTTTTCAATTTGAGGGGAAAAATATTTATTTAGAAAGTGTAGATTTGCTTGCTAAACAGAAAATATGTGTTCTACACAGTCCTACTGGTATTATCCAGGTTTGGGGAGGGCTATTTCGAACAAGGCATCGCTGGAAGGGAATCCAACATCTCTGAGCAGCCTCAGTTGTTCTTACTTTGCTGTCTGCTGCAGAGCAAACATGGAAAATGATTTTACTTCCATTGAATTCAGCATAATAACCTCTGACTTAAGCAAGACAATCAAACAAAACTAGACTGTGACTAGAAACATGTCAGCAATTACATGGGAAGGGGGAAAGCAGGTGAAATTATTGCAATGCTGCTCAGATACTCAGTGCCTATGTAGGTGTTTGGAATACGTAGTTTAGAAAAAAAGAGGTAAAAACAGTTGTTTTGATAATGTAGAGAAGACAGGCTCTTAAATATCCAGAACACTTTGTCCATCCTGAAATCCTCTGCTCTCTGAACCCTTCTGCTCAGTCTTTTCTCCCTGTTCCTTGCTTGTTCAGCAGAAGGCTGTGTGCTTATGGTTCAAACTGTAACATCTTGGAGAGGGGCCTGGAAAAGCTGCTGCCTCTAAAACTCTTTGATTGCTACTCCAGCTGCTCCAAACCACTGCCTTGAAGGGCATTGCCTGCCAGGGCTGCACCTGGGGTTTTGGCATAGGTAGAAATTGTCTTCTCCAATTCTGAGAAAAACCTGCAAGCACTGATGTATTGGTTAAACTTGGATCAATTTGTACTGCTCTGGCAGTGCCATGGGGACTTTCAATACCCTTTTCTAGATTACTTTGAACTGATACAAAGCTGTAGACACACTTCAGCATAGCTGGGACTGAGGCCCAATTTGTATGTCCTGGTCCTTAATACCAGTCATACCAAATTTCAGATAATTGCTATTGGAAGAAATGGGAGAAAAGTATTTTCAGGCAGTTCATTGTGCTTTTTAAGTTAGGTAGAGCATGACAGATGTAAGGACATAGCAGATAATCATACTGGGAGTCACCCTCAATTTAATTACTAAACACTTCTATGTTTTATATTAAAAATGAGTATAGCAAATAAATCTTTGGTAGAGCACTAACACAAAAATCTGAATATAGATTGAAAGCCTTAGTACTTCAGTTCTGTTTAATCTGAGTTCAAATTTATTTTAATGGTCTAGTTAGGAAGAAATAAACATTTAAGCATTTTTATATACAACAGGTAAAATTGGTTCCTAAAAAACTTCCACTGTACTGTTTCTGAGTATGTAAGACAATGTAGTCCAAAATTAATGAGACCATCTGTTGGAACATTTCACTGGAGCCAACAGTGAAAAATTAGCTTTAACTTGGTGAAATTTATGACTTGAGAATTCAGTGAGGTGCACCAACATGAAATGAGGACCAAGTTATTAGAATTGTATTTTAAATGTTTCTACTTCTGCTTTAAAAATGCAATGTTTCAAGCAAAGGTGGATGTTCTTTTATGTAGCTGGACTAAACTTTCTGAGAACACATGGTCTGAAGATTTTTGTTTAATTGTTTATATTCTTGATAGGAAGCAACTCTTTTTTCCTTTGGAGGGAAGTAGCAAGCTTCCCTCCAAACTTAACACAGTGATGATTTATGCATTCAAAGTAAGGAAAGGAAAAAAACTAATAAAACTCTGCATCTCAGCATTGCCCTACACCTTGATGACACACATGGTGGGTTGCAGAGTGCTTTTCATAGAATGGCTTGGATTGGAATGGCTTGGGAATGGAAGGGACCTTAAAGATCATCTCATTTCATCCCCCCTGTCATGGTCAGAGACACCTTCCACTATCCCAGATTGCTCAGAGCCCCATCCAGCCTGGCCTTGGACACTTCCAGGGATGGGACAGCCACAGCTCCTCTGGGCAACCTGTGCCAGTGCCTCACCACCCTCACAGGAAAGAAATTCCTCTTAATATCTAATCTATCCCTACTCTCAGTTTGAAGCCATTCCCTCTTGTCCTGTCATCCAGGCCCTTGTAAACAGTCTCTCTCCATCTTTCTTGTCAGCTCTCTGCAAGTACTGAAAGGCCAAAACGAGGTCACCCCAGAGCCTTCTCTTCTCCAGGCTGAACAATCCCAATTCTCTCAGCCTTTCCTCATAGCACAGGTGCTTCAGCCCTCTGATCACCTTGGTATCTCCTCTGGACTCGCTCCAGAAGTGCACACAGCTGGGGCTGTGGCACAGCCCTCATCCACCAGCCCCCCAAGTCCTTCTCCTGGGGCTGCTCTCCATCTGTTCATTCCCCAACCTGGATTGATACCAGGAATTGAGACCAGCACCTTACCCTTGGTCTTACTGAGATTCCCATGGGCCCATTTCTCCAGCCTAGGCAGGTCCCTCTGGACAGCATCCTATCCTTCAGGCCTTTATAATCTATGTCTTACTTTCCTCTCTTAAGTTCCCCGTGTCTGATATTGGTGTCGTCCTCAACAAACTGAAGAACGTGACTGCATCTCGTGCCAAAGAAATCAGAAAGACTTTTGCTACGACTGACCCTGAGCATACCAATGTGATTGGGTATGACACGTTCAGGTAAGACAGTGGATTTGGGGTTTTAATAATTAATAAAGGCGCATGCCCCCAAAATGTATACAGCGTGACTGGGTTTTGATGCTTTCTCCATGTTAGCTGACAAGTGGCATAGATTTGTTTTGCATTTACCTGGAGATTGTGTGTGAAAAAGAAAGTAAATCCATGCTCTGGAAAAAAAAGCGATAGTTTCAAGTAAGCTGAAAAACAAAACAGAAATCTGTCTACTTTTTATGGAGCTGACACACTGTTGTGAAGAAGGGCACAAGTCAGCAGTAATATGTATGCTGAAAGATAAAGAAAAGTCCATCCTGAGAGTCAAAAAATAGTTTTGAAATTCAAGTAGGAATGCTCAGGTTGCCTTCTGAGAATGGTGTTTGGGTTTTGAATCATTGGTAAAGAAGACAGTCTTTACAGAACTAAAGTGTATTGAAATTATAGAATTGGTAAGCATGTTTAAAAAGGATTGGAAAGCAGTAGTGAGAACAATAATTAATACTTGGATAGTAATTTAAACATAGATAAAGGGAGCAGAAATCTGGATTCTGGCAATGATCCAGATATGGCAATCGACAGATGTAGAGATACTTGAAAGAGGAAATCATGCTCAAATACAAGCTTATTTCAGTTTATCCCACAGCCAGAATACTTGAGCGTATGAACTGTGTTGGGCACAGTACTGCTAAACAGAGGAGAAAACTTCACTTAGCAGCATTTGGTTTTCACAGAAGTAATACTCTGTGTGTTTAGGAGCTGTCATAATAACTAAGGCATTTAAGTAGATGAATATTGCATGGAATATCATCTCCATAGGAATGCTAACCAAGGCAGACATTGCTTCTGAAATATCTTAGAAGAGAAATAGATCAGCAGAAGGTTCTTTCAGCAGTTCAAAGTGAAAGTAGTGAGAAATTAAAACAAGCTGATATTCAGAAATGAAAAACAAGTGATTAAAGGTAGGATTTAAACTAAGAGAGGCCACAGTTTTTGGCAGCTTTTGGTCAAAATATTTCTAAACTCAGGTATTTTACTCAGCAGAGGCAAGATTTTGAATTGCAAATTGCATTAAGAGGGAAGATGTTATTACTTGTGTAAGATGGAAGAAAATTGAAAGTTAATGTTTGTCAGGAGAAAGTTTCGAGCACTTGGAAAAGGGTTTTTAATTTATGTGCGAGGTAAGTATGTAAAATAAAAAATATGGCTTTAGTTCAAGTTATGAAATAACCATCTGCAAAACTTTGCACATGCACTAAGAGCAACTCAAAGGTTTGGAAGATTTGCATGACAAAATTAGAGAAGCAACCTTTTAGAAGGGATGATTGTGCTTTAAAATGGCAGGGAAAGGTTTTTATTTTATCCAGAAGAGGCTCAGTTGGGTGTAAATTTAATCATGGACATAATCTGTGCAGCTGTGAACAGCTCAACTGTTTAATTTAGGGCGGTGCTGTTCTGTGACATGGAGAGAGATATGTCTGATCATGTGGTATTGAGGCACTTGGCTTCAGCCACAAAAAATGCAGGAGCCCTCTCCATGAGCAGGAATGCTGGGGGAAATCCAGGTTTTCTGGGCCTCAGTGCTCACCTGGGACAGTCTCAACACCTCCCGATGGTCCCCATCCCTCCTATGGGGGGAAGGCCTGGGGTCTAACGGGGAATGTTCACACTGCCAGAGCAAGCATTTGCCTATAAGGAACATTGAACATTTGTGCTCTATAGTGATAGTAGGTTTTGTTTCTGTTAATCTGTATTACATCCAGTAATCTAAAGGCTCTCATTATTATTATTATCCGTGTATCTTATTTTAGAATGAAAGAAGCATTTTTAATGACAAAAACAAGAGCACTTCTTTACATATATGGAAATTCCAAGATATTTTTATGTGAATAGAATATTTTTTTTCTTTCAGTTTCTTATTGTGTACATCTCTGTTTATTTTTAATCTGCCATGACATTTGATGTTTAACAAAAAATGATTCTTTTTAGTACAGGCAATTATCTGTATGACAGCTTCAATGATAATCCTCTTTCCTTATCTTAAATACAGCTGAGGCTTTACTGCGCTCTGAATTTGGCTGTTCAGATTTCTTCCTTTCTACCTGTGAAATTTTATATGATCTGCATGTAAAAATACATCTATAAGTATGGTGTAGTGAACAGAATTGTAATTATACAATTTACTTTAACTGCTTTCAGAACCCAAATCTTCAGTGCTTCATCCGGGAAATAAATATGTGATGCACACTGAAGCTATCCCCTAAGCTATCATTAAAACTATTGATATCTTTGTTAAAAAGAGAATTAAAAAATAACTGAAACTTAGATGCCTGTGCATCACACAGCCCTATCCAGTCTGTTTTTTCTCATAAGCTGCTGGCAAGATTGTTTGCTGTTAGAGAAAAAGAACCATGTGGGTCTAACAAAGATGCCTATCTTCAATTCAGCTTGAGAAGCGGCTCTCTTGAGCAGTTAATTATGACTTCTTCTTTCTGTAATAAATTCAGATTGCAATCTGTCTTATTCTTCTAGAACAAAAAAAAAAGTAAAACATGAGATAGCTAAGCTGTGGGAACAATTATTGCAGCTTGGTTTTTTTTTGTCAGGGAGAGTTTCGATGTCATTCTGTTTGTGAGTCTTGGGTCTCACTCATTAGTCTCTCATAACCACTAAAATATTCCTTAATTCCCAAGTGAAATAATTTTATCTGCGGGTTTTGGTGATTTGATTGTCACTGACTGCATTGAGAAAATAAAAGACTTTTAAAATCCTGACACTGGAAAAATCTGTGCCATGTATGGAAATCCAATCTGTGGAAATGTTCCGATGGCTGATGGTATCTACAGCCCCCAGCTCTGCCAGCCCAAGCACTGGAGTGCCAGGCTTATCAGGCTGCATTGTCCTCTTTGTGTGTGCAGTGGTGTTACTGCAGGCTGCAGGAAAGAGGCTCCAGCTTTGACTGGATCTCTGAATGCTGCTGCAATATAAATAATAATATCCAGTAAGTGGAAAAATAATACTGACAAGATAATGATAATATTAGTAGATGGACCAGGTCTTGGTCATGAAGTTTGTGTCATCTCAAATAAGGTTTGCTACTGTCAACAACTTGTCACTTCCTTGTATTTATTTCCTGCCACTGCAAATAAAGGATAATTCTGATTTATTTAATATGAAAAAAGAAGCAGTTGAATCAAAGTAGACACTCTGCAGTATTTAACCTTTCTTTAGTAGCTGTGTAAGTGCAATCATATTACATGAAGTGATACCTTCATTTGAACAGGACCACACAAGCCTCTGAGAGGATGCAAGTGAAGAACTATATTTCTTGTTAGAAGTTTGCAAATTTGGAAGGGTCCTAAGTTTCTGTGCTTTCAGTTCACATGTGGATATTAAAGAGACCCCTCATCAGATTAGTTCAACAATTTAAGTATTCTCCAGGCAGCCGTTTGAGTCTTGTGTCAGAACTTTGTGCATCACTACTAATTTCTTCCATTTGTTTTTGAGGATTGGTGCTTAATCACAGTGATTCAGTATCCTCCTGGGTATCACAAGGTACAGCACTAATTGCACCAGCAATTACGGTGCAGTTTATTCTTAGTGCAGTTTATCCAGAAGTATAATATATAATTAATCTAGTTTTGACTGAGACACATAGGCCTGTGTCGATGCTTGCTGTTAAAACCCTGGTTGAATGTGAGTGCACCAGAGGCAGAAGTTTGGGATCATAGAGCCAATGTAGTGAAACTAATCCAGATTTGACAAGAGGCCTTGTAACATCCGAGGGAGCTGACACTGTCCCATCAGATGGATCTCAGGAACATTTCTTCTTCCTTGAGCTGGACTGATTTGTTTTAGCAGCACACACAGGCTTGGGAGAGCACAACCCAGGCTCATCCCTGCATGGGATCTGATTCTCCACTCACAGCAGCCAAGTGTAAGCTGCTCTTGCTGCTGCCTTCTCTCTTACATTCTTGCCAGGGGAACTTGTGGTTGGGTGTAATTTTCTGTATGGCATCTCTGGTAAAACACTTCAGTCCTGGTCAGGATGTATTTTTGTATGTATAGACAGCTACTGAGGAAATTTGGACTTCCTCCCCGAAAATTAGCGAGTATTAGCTGGTTTTAACTTATTTACTTAAAACTAATGTAGGCTGTTGTTTTTGTGAACAGAAACTGGGTAGTCAGTGTCACTGGTGGAGCATTTTCAGAACATGAAATTATGACTCTTGGGCGTCATTATGGCATGAGAGATGACAGTCAAACAGACCTGCACCTCCTCCTTTCAGTGGCTCAAGAAAAACTAAAGAAAAATACCTTTGAAAATTTTGAACAACTGACTACAGTGTTTATGTACAACGACCGAGAAAAGTAAGTTTCCTCTCTTTATCCTAAGCTGTTATTTCAGATGCTCTTCTTGTAAACCCACCTACTTTCTGTTTACTGCTGAGCAAATGGTGTGTTGTGGCCAAAGAATATTATTCAGAATGTTAAGCCTCTCTCAGCACTTGACAGAAGACAAGAAAAGGACAGCTTTTTTGTCTATTGTACATTTGGTGGGGACTTTTTATTATAGATGCTGTACTGAACATTCTGTGACATCAGATACCAGTTCATGGGCAAAACACAAGATTTTAAATCAAAGAGGAGAAATAGCAATTTAAGGGGGAAAAAAAGAAAGGATTTGGATTCTTTATGTGACTCATTTGCCCTTTTTGTTCTCTGACATCACAGATAAAGAATCACAGAGAATCACTGAGGATCTCAGTATGAGAAAGGCTACAATGTGACCTTCAAGTTTCTCAGCTTTGTAATAGCAAAATTGCATAAAACTTTGTTTTCTTTACTTCTATCCTGATATTCCTCATGTGTTTTCCTATTCACAGAAACAATCACTTGAAGAAAACCTGGAAAATACCTAATGTGTATTTCTACCTCTCTCTTTCTGATCTGTAGGTGTGGATTGTTGCCTTATGAGACCTGCAGGACCATTTGCAAGTCCTTTAAGTTGCCACTTACTGATGATCTTCTAGAAACTGTATTGACCAGGTAACGTAAGGGCAGATAGTCTGACCTGCATGCACAGGTGCAAATCAATGCTAAGTATCTACTGCAGACACAAATCTTCAGCATTTCAGGAGGAGGAGGTGCATTATCTATTATGAATCCTTTCATGATGCGGATTTTGTCCCTACACACATGCAGACTTTCCTATTTATAGAATATTTGTAATCAACTGAGATGCATTCATCTTAGCAACTTCTCTTCTTTTTGTCTGGCGCAGTAAATCATCTGGGGTTTGGCAGAATTCTACGGAATTAATCTTTCCAGAGTCAGTTATTGATACTTATCACTTTCAATGAGATTCACTTTTTTTTTGCTTTAGTTGTTCCTGTCTATGGATGTAAGGTAAAAACAATAATCTTATGAAAGCATATTGTGTGAGTTCCAAGGAACACGCCAACATGAATACAATGAAGTGTCTTTATCAAGTAGACAGCATCAGTAGTAAATAAAATGGCTTTGCTAATCCTATTAATCTCAGCTGAAACATATTCTATTGTAACTTCTAGAAAGAGAAAGGAGTCTTGGCATGGCTTTGTACTTTTCCATAGCACATTTATCTGTTTTGAGACAAATTGCTTTACTAGCTGTATTAATTGGAATAGAAATGAAAAGAGCTTGTGTCAAAGACTAGAGTTCAGAGTAAGCTGTGGTGCTCTGAACACTCATGTCTTGTTGAGTTTGGTTTTCCTGGCCCGATTTTCTGGTGCTAGGTTTAAATGCATACTTACTGGTTTCTTCTTTCCCTTGTGGGAAATCCTTAAATGTTTTGTCTGTGCTTTCATACTGTGGTAAAAACAGGAACAGGTCTTGTCTTCTGCCATGTTAAGATGCTTTCAGGTAGATACAATTCTTGATTTCAGGAGGAGTTGCAAATTAAGTATCTGGGTTTAGTAAATAGTGAAAAGACCCTTTTCAGGCAGAAATGTGGAATCTGTTTTAATAAAACTTCTTCGTACTGCAGTTCATCACTTCTGACACTGAGTTATAAGCATTAGTATTCAGAAATGTCTGAATTTTAACAGTAATCTACAACTCATATTTTAGAACTTCCACCAAGCTGCCCAACACAATTGCTGAAGGACAACTGACATCCCATATTAGACAAGGGGTTCTTACAGATTCTGCTTCTTGAGGGCTGAACTTGAATAGATGCACAACGAGGCACTGGAAGTTTTCCTTTTTGTACTAACTCAGTTCTGATAAGAAGCAGACAAGCCTGACACATCCTGGGCTCCAGGGACGTGTTTATTGTTTGTGAATTTATACCAGGAAGCTTTTGTGCCCTGAACCTCTTCTCTCCTAAGGAGTCTGAATGTAGGCACTTAAAAAGAAAAAGCCCAGTGCACTATAATAAAAATTAGAGATAAGCTTAGAACACAGGGAGAAAACCAAGGGCTGGATTTCACCCAATTTCGGCAAGGTACCCATGACAGCTGGGTGAGGTTTCAGCTGCTGTAGGTTCTTTCTGTAGGTGGTGGAGGAAAGAGTTATCTCCTCAGCCTGTATGAGAGCTACGTTTCTAAATTACCATCCATTTTCCTTAGTTTCTAAAGGGGCTGAGGCCAGCCCGTGTTACAGATTACTGTATGAGAAAGCTAAATGAGAATGGTGTGAAGCTGGGCCTCAGAAATCAGTGTGGGAAGTGCTTCCTTTGACAGAGAGCCTCGTGTAAGGCACTTCTAAGTTACAGCATCAGCTGCTTCAAAAGTGGCAGTTTAGGTGGTGTCACAGCACTGCAGGTAATGAGAACGATTGTCACATTCTTCATAACGTGTGCACTTGGCACTGCTTGGGAAGTTTGTTGTTTTAGGAGGATGCAGAGTCAGGGAAAGATTTCTTTGAACTCTATTTAATAGCACTTAATTTCCAATAGTCTGTAAATCAAAGAGTTGAGCTGGCTTAATGGGACTTAGGCTTTTCCTGTCTTTCTGCTTCCTGCAGTTTTCTTCAACACTGAAGAATCATGAAACAGGCAGGTTTATTGCTAATGAAGAACAGTCTCATTCCTGGGGAGTTTGCAATTCAGTGTGGGCCAAGTTTGTCAACAGTATTCTTTCCTTGTTTCTTTCTTTTTTTTTTTCAAATGAGAAAGCATGTAGTTTTCTGTCCACTGATATTTCTAAAACAAGTGGTGGTGGTGGTCCTACTCTGTGGATCTGCATTTATGAAGGAAGAAAGTGGTACAATAAAAGTTGCTGGACTGATTCCCACACAATCAGTATCTATAGCTAATGCACTAGCTGGACCCTATTCAGCTATAAAACGATGCTGGACAATGTGATCAGATAATAGTTGAAGGCTGAAGCTCTGTGTTTATTCAGCTTTGCTATCTGAGATTAGGTGGCAAAGACTTTCTCCAGGATTTAACGACTCTGTTTTTGCATTTTGAAAGGTAGTACTCTTAAAGTATTTATTATTTACATTTGTAAATTATACTGCAATGATCTATCACTTATTAAAAGCATGGGATGGGACTAGAAATTACTGTCTAATTTTGTGGTCACCTCCAAATGACCCAAGACTTTGTTTACTGTACCCAAAGACCATCAGTTGCTACGGGATGCAGGGAGACTTAGCACAAAAATTGGGGTTCGATAAGACCTTTTCATATTGTCCATCTAGTGTAAATTTATATTTTTAATTGTGAGATGTTGAAATAGTAGGATTGAGGTACCCAATAATGTGAATGTTTTTCCAATTTACTTGTGCTGGCATGTTAAAAAGTACTTCCTTTCTCCATCAGCATTTTCTCACTTACTTTTTTAATTGCAGAACAATACAGAATTTAATCACATTGTATTAAGCAATGCAGATGGTACACAGTTGTTTCTGCCAGAAAACTACAGTAGTCATTATAAACATGTCTTTAAATTTATGCAGGCATAATGAACAATTACAGTTTGTTTAATAAATAAATTTTGCCAAAGTGCTTAAGTAATGAGTTTAGGGGTTTTTATCTGTTATTTTTATTTACTGCAATGCTAAATTGATGCTAACAAGGACTTAAAAAGAAACAGTCCTTCCCTGGAGGATTTATAAACAGCTGGTAGATAAGGAAGGGAAAAATTGAGAGAAGAAAGAATGGATGACAAGTTTACAAGCATTACATATTGATTATTCTGCATTAATTTAGTTGTTAATTGTAGGTCCCTATTTTTTAAAATGATGTTTAAAAATTTCTATTAAAAGCAGCTGTGTAGTTTTTCATCTCTCTACATTGCTGGGTGAGTCTGTTTGATTCTGAAGGGTGCTTGTTTTTTTGAGAAGGTGAATCTCCAATCCCTCAGGTAGCAGTGCCTGATGACATTGGGCCTCCTACACGGTCATCCAAGTTCTCAAATCACTTACAACCAGGCCAAGCCACTTCTGCTTGCTCAGTTTTTCCCAGGATTGTGGCTGGGTAATAATTTTTTTACCTAGTTTCCTACCTGTAATGGTTTTTTTTAGGGCTGCCCTTTCAGGAAGCAGACCCTCTTTTCCTGCTACAGCAAGTGTCCAGAAGCAGCAGTGGAAATGATCACAAGATCTTTCTCCTGCACTCTGTCTTCTTGTTATCTTTGGTGCCTGAGACTCCCTGTGCCATTTGTGATTAAAAGGTTCTCCAGAATTCATATTTGGATCTCTTAAGACAAATGATTCCTGTTATTTGGTTTGCTAAGATGATGGTTCAATTCATGGTTGTCCAAGACATGAATAAATGTAATATAAATATAAATTAATAAAAATGAGATGGTAGCCATTATTATTTAATACTGACTTGTTGTGCTCGCTGGTTTAAATCCTTTCACATGAGCAGTTTAGGACAATTTAGGTGTACACCTGTGACAATTTAGTCCCTGTAGAATTCTGTTGCACAGAGACCATCAAACAGATTTAAGAATCCCAACATTTTCTCTAAGGTTAAAGAAGCAGAGGCTTCTGCTCTATTATTATCAGATTAGCTTCTTAATAAATGTTGTTTGAAACCAAGGAATTAAAAGGAACTCTGCATGTACATTAAACTTCCACATGAATCTTTGGGGTACGGATTTCTTGATGGGAAAGGAAAAAGTAAGTAACCTTTACCCACCAAAGCATCCACAGGAATGATCATAATGTGATTTAACCAGATTTTTCACCTCTGTAGAGTATTTAATTATGAATGTATTTTTAGAAGCAGAAATGTGTGATTATTTCTGTAATGAAAAAGAAAATAAAAAGCTCTGCAAACTGTGAGAGTGATGAAGGAGTGACTTTCATAGTCTAAAATCACATGCATTGGTGAAGTATCAGGGCAAAACTGAAGAGAAGGGTGGTTTAAAGCTATCTTTGTTGCATCTTCTTGATAAGACAAATCTAATTTCCTTTTCTGAAGAGCACTGTCTGTCTCAGCATTATTAACTCCAGCCACTGAAATGTATGACATCTCTGTCCTAATAATGCACAAGTTGATAGCATCTCCTCAGCCCATCTGGATGCTCTGTGCCAAATCTCTAGTGTGTGCTTTTAGTAGATTGATACAATAAGTCACAGCAGTAAAACATCTAAGGAGTAGATTTTTTTTTCTTTCTGGGTTATTCTAGATTAGTATTTTAAGATGCTTTCTATATCTATTTAATTATGGGGGATTTAGGAATCCCATTTCCTCTGACCATGTTAAAATTTTTGGTTATAGTTAATTTCAAGCCCATGTTGTCTTCTCAGCTCACTAGTGCAGTCACATCAAAGGACTTTTCTCTTTGTAAATGTTTGTCAAATGCAGAAGCAATGCTTTCCTCAACTTCAGTGCCTCAACAGAAAGTTTAAGTAGTTACACCCCTTCACTTGTTCTTTGTTTAAAAATCTTGCTTATACAGCTCAGCATCTTGGTGGTAGAATTAATCTTTTGACTTTTCACAATGAGCAAAAGGTAACTACATAAGAGTAGAAGGCAAAATAATTTGTCCTGATAGATCTGAAATTTCAATCTGCGTGCCATTGTTTTTCCAAGAGGTATAAGCTTTTTGACTGTCTTATTACATCTAATGCAAAACTCATTTCCTTTCCCTGTTGCCACCTGCAAAAAAAAAACAAACCTGAAACTAAGAACCCACTGGAAGTGGGAATGGTAATTTTCTTGTATATTGGATATATTCCCCAAAAGTAAGGCTTTGTGGAAATGTTAACTTGCGTGTGAACTATGATAAAGAAGCAAGCTGTCATAGGAGGGTTTCTCATGGCAGTGTTTCAGGCTCCATTTAATTCTGGTAGCAGTAGCATTCTTTTCTGACTTTGCTTTCATCTTCAGCATAACTCACTGTACTTAACATTCCAGTTTATTGCTGCCATCTCTGTTTATGGCTCTCAGTGTATTTTATTATTATCTTTCCTGCTGACTATTAAATGAAAGGTGTGGGGGGAGGAGAAGGAAAGGATGAGTTGCAGTTTATTGCAGTTTATTTCTGTCACCAGATCTATTTCTCCTCCGGTATTGTTTTCCAAGTCTGTGCTGTAAATTCTCCCTGAAAGTGCATTCATGCTTAATTTTTGTTAGAACCCTCTGCAGTGATTGAAGGGTTTTGAGGCCCACGTTTTGTGCACTGCTATTTCATTAATGACAAGACAAAATGATTTTCTGAAATGCTTGTTTCCTGTTCGGTAGTTTTTGTCTCACCAGATGGCAGGGCAGAATTGTTCAACCTGGTGTCTCCCATCCGGTAAGAGATGTTGACTCTTGCTGGGTGTCTGTATCTCTGCATGGACCCCAGTGAAACACAGAACTTCCAGGCTGTGCTTTTGTGCCCAAACTGTGTCCCTTTTGCAGGTGGGTGGTGTTGGGTGAGACAGGTGTCCTTCAGAAGCTGCCAGTGCTGTATTTATTGCAGAGCATTCCAGCTGTTCATTTCAAGCTTCAGCTTGAAGGTATCTTTCAACATTTGGCTGGTGACACTGAAAGAGCAGTGCTTCCCAAGTGCCTGAGTCACCTCAGTGTTCTGCTGAATCAAGGACTTTTATTTCTGAAGCTGCTTCATCCAAATCAATGGCAGAAGGATGAAGTGGCTTATAAATCTGTTCCCATGGGGCTTATTAGTGCAGGGTAAGGATTTTAGAAATCTGAGGGAGGGAAATAGCATTTTCTGCACGTACCTGTAGACCTTAGCTGGCAGCATATGTATCTTCATGCATTTAGGGGACAGCCACAACTGATATAAATATATATATTTATCCATAGAAATAAAGAACAGTGCCATAAACCTGTTATGAAATGATTTAAAAATCTGGCTGTTATTTGATATGTTAGCGAGCTGCGTGTTTGTCAATTGCAAATTAATCCCAAGGTGAGTGCAAACAGCATTTTTGAAGGATTACTTATTTTCGGGAAATGATTGTAGAAGTCATAACAAAGCAGGTCAGTTGTATTACAGCACAGGTCTCTTGTTTCTGTTTCATTTCTACACAAAGGAATCATACACTGATCATCCCCACTCTATGTTTATCAAAAGATGTGAGATTGGTGTTGGAAAAGGTTGGACAATGCTTCAAAATTAAAGTGAAAATAGTTGAAATAAACCTTAAAAAAGTTGAATTCTACTGTAAGAGACAATAATAAAGTGTAAGAATATGGAAAAGAATGTATAATATAGGAGTCCCTGACATTTTGTACTGTTT
Organism: Struthidea cinerea; assembly: GCA_013397865.1. NCBI lineage: Eukaryota > Metazoa > Chordata > Aves > Passeriformes > Corcoracidae > Struthidea > Struthidea cinerea. The sequence continues at coordinate 807,173 of VZTI01005851.1, read as the reverse complement.
TTTCACTCCTCCCAGTGTTTGGGAATAAAGTAGTATAAAAATTATTGTGATTCGTGTATTGTAGATAACTTGACATAACTTTGTTAAAAATTCCCTTTAACCTTGAGTCATCTTACGGATATTCTGCTTAGGTTTGAAGATAACCAAAAGCAAGTAGACTATAGAAAGTTTGTGCATGCACTGAACTGGAGAGAGAATCAAGTCCGTGTTTTCAAGGAGGTAAAGGAGCCACCCAAGGTAAAACCAGTGTATCAATATAAATTCTCCAACCTTAACATGACTGTTTTAGCCAACACACACTACAACATTCTTTTCATATTTCTGCTTTTGTGCCTGTTTTCTTGAAGTAATTACTTTTTAAATAGGTTTAATAGGGAGGTTTAGGATGAAGCAGAGAAGTCAAACAGGGACAAGGAGGTGCCTAGTAGGTATCACATCTCTGGGACATTTTACAGAAGAAAAAATAAAAAGAGAAGGGGAAGCAGGTGTATTTATCCATGGACAATGGGCATGAATACTGCTTCCCCCACAAATGTCATTGTCACATGTCAAATTATCTGTCCACTTGCTGAGGTAGTCAGAAAATACTTTAAGCTTCACTGACACGTATGCAGAAAATAGATCTGCATTTTGTGTAACTCCACAGAAACCAGTACATAACACACCACATCTCTGGTAGGCGTGCACAGTGAGAAGAACTGAAGGATCAACTCTGTATATCCCCAGCCTGCTACTTAGGGTAAATAAAAATGCAGTATCAACAAACTGCAGAGACTAATCTGATTTTGCCATCTTTTGCTGAGTGGAACATTTTAAAACAGAAGGTCCATAAGGCAATTATGCTGAATTTTATATACTTTGTAACAGATAAATCCAAAGGCCTTCTGCCAACACATCATTTTGCTGTCCTGGCCTGGCCAATGTATTGTACAGAATGTGTTTGATTGTACTCAGACCGTTTAGAAACACACATTCCTTTAAATTCAAGTTCAGTTGTGGCATGGTTTAAACCAGTATTCCTCAGGCACTGTGCTCCTGACTCCTCACTCCTGCCTGAATTACCAGGACTTTCCTCTGCAGCATCTCAGACTGTTGGTGGTGTCTAACAAGAGCCCAGGGCTGCTGGTTTGCTCTGCTTTCCATGGTCGATTATTTTCATTTTGTCATTGTGAAGAATTTTTCTGTCTTGTACAGATAAAATCAAAGTCCTTCCACATGTTTTATACAGCAGTCCTGAGGACCATGGTGTTTATTAGGCTTTGTTCAGGGGGCATTCTTTGTTTTTACAGATGAATTCTGTGCTTAAGGTATAACTCAATATTTAATATTTTAAGAGAGGTAACTACAAATTGGAAAAAAATCAGAGACAGGAAAGGTTTTAAGTCTTGTTCAGCTTTAAAATTCAGTTGTCATTCTGTGCATGACTTACCATAAATTAATAGCATTATTTTGAGGCTACAGTACCTGTATTTGACAGATATATTTCAGCACCAGAATTGTGCTTGTTTAGCTGGCTTTCTTTTTTACTCTCTTTATCTCATTATTTTGTATGTTTTTTGTTGTTGAGACATGGATGACTTTCAAGAGTTTGAAGTATAAACATTTTAATGAAGAAAATATAGCATTATTTAATTTAAAAATGTCTGCCAAAGGGCTAATGATAGAAAATATTTTTATTAAAATATTTTGCAACATTTATAAGAATGTGCATGTAGTAATCTTTTAAGATGTGCTATATAAAGACCCAGTTTTTCACAGATCTGTCTGTGGAATTGAAGCAGTTCATTCTATCTTATGTTGACCAGCTTTTAATGATTCTTGTTTTCATTATTATATAGTAAGATATTCTCTGGGTTACTAATTTCAGAGGGAAGATATCTGGAACCAACTACCACGATCCCCTCCTGTGACTGGGATCAAATACCCTTGTCTTCTGGATGATCTGTTTGGCAAGGAAGAATAATCTCATCTGTGCAAGCCACTGATTTAAGATTAGTGCTTCAGCTCTAAAGATTACTTAGAGAGATACAGAAAACATTTCTTGTTAAATAAGAAAAAATCAGATATAGGTTTTATTGCATTTAATTTCTTGTTCCAACAGAGAGGTATACTCGTGTATTTTTGGAACTCTTTCTAAATCAACAGCACTCTGTCATACTTACACAAGTGTAATTAAAACTATATCCTCTAATCTCTGTGTCTGGTTGCATGGAGAATTTGCAAGTATTGAGAAATCTTTGAGTCAAACAGTGCAAAATCTGACTGACCCTGCTTTGTCCTGCAAACAAACGTTGTTGGATGACCTCTTAAAACTGGGTCGGACTGCTTAGCACAATAATGCCATTCCATTCACGTTTCCTCCCTTGCTCTTGAGCTTCTATCTGTGGTTTTGCTCTATCCCCGTGGTGATGCTCAAGTGCTGTTTGTGTCAAAGTTGGGTATTTGTCGAGGAAACACCAGCAAGGTTTTTGCACGCTATAAAGCTGCTCTGGTATGAGAGATAATTATAGCCTTCTAAAGTGAAGCAAATGTTTCGCAGGCACAGCACGGAAGCTGTCAGTTCTTGCGTTTTGTTTTAAATGTGAACTCAGGTTAGTCCCATGCATCTCTAGTTGCGTGGGACCTGTCTGAAGAGAAGGGGTTTCAGTGCAATTTCAGTCTGCAGCATTCTTGCAGCTGAACTGTACTTGCCCTTTGAGAATTAATTGATGCCTTTCTTTTTCTCCATGGCTTAATGGAGTTCCTGTTAGCATTTTTGTATCTTTTTTAGATTATGCCAGCTCAAAGCCATGATTAGATCTGGATTTACTTTGTGCTTTTGTGAGAGTAGTGCTTACCCCAGTCTGAAGAATGGAAGAGCTGAGGTGAAGGTGCAGCTGACTCATCCACGAGGGGAAGGGGAAGAGGTGTGAGCCAGTGCACCTCTGCTGGTGCCTGGGAAGACTAAGAACCCTGTATTTTCTTTAATCTGAAATTACAGTTTTGGGAAGGAATTGTTTGATTTAGAAAGATGAGAATTCAATGTATCTAAATCCCCAAACTGAGGGAAAGACAATAGTATTTTTTTGGAAACTTGGAGATCCCTCTTACAATTATGATTCTGTATAGAAATACCTTCCTACGCTTTTGCATGATAATGTAAATGAAGTTCTTGTTCTTTTTGCACCATATGGCAAAATATGAAGCTTTTGACAGTTCTTTGCCTTTATTGCAGTGAAAAAGATCTTGAGACAAGGCATAATTATGTTGCTGCTGCTGAGGAGGGGATAGCAATAAAATGGGCATGTGTCAGTGTCCAGAGGCTTAAAAAGAAAAAGGTGAAACATTAAAGTACTCCAAGTTGTAGACAAGACCATGAACTGCTTTTTGATACAGAAGAGGAAAATGGTTCCTTACACGACAAGAAATTTCTGACCACAAGGGCAGTGTCAGGATCCGAAACAACAATTTGTGTTTGAAGCCAGTTTGCTGAAAGCTGAGTATTTTTATAACATGTCACCAAGACTGAGATTGATACGAAATGAATGCAATTTTTCTTGAAAATTTTTAGTGTTCCCAAGACTTCAGAAGGATTTGTTTCAGTTGTGGACATCTTGTACAGCTTAGGGTTTCCAAGAAAATGGGACTCTGAACATCGAGAACCTCCCACGTAGCTTTCAGAAAAGACAAACTCACTTTAGTTTGTTTCCCTTTATGTGTATGAGACAAGACAAGCCTTTTTAAAATAAAAATTTAGATCAAGGAATATAATCTTCTGTAATTTCATGTGGAACCATGTGCACGGGTCTATTCAATCATGGTCTGGTCTGGTCTGGTCGAGAAAAGGGACTGTAAACTGGAATCAGTGCAGAGAAGAGCTGGAAAGGTGACCAAGAGAATGGAGATAAGAAAGGTGACTGAAGGAGCACGACTTATTTAGTGAAATAAAATGAAGGCTCACATTGAATGAATATCCTTTCTCTCTGTAAATACCTTGTTGCCAGGTGAGGGAAAGTATCTGATTCAGGTACACTGGTACTCTTAAGGAAAAAATGGGTATAATTTGCCATGAATAAGTTAAACCTGGACAACAAAGGTGGTTTCTCACATCTGAAACAATGAGGGTCTCAAACAGCCTTCCAAGACTGATTTACTCAGTTTTAAGGTTGAGATGGGTTCATCTGATGATGGTAATTTTAGGAGGTTTATTAATACTGTTCTGAATTTTTAGTCGCACTTCTGGTTTTCCCTTTTTCCCATGCATCTTGCATAACCCTAACAAACACAAAACAATCTCCTAGGAGAGGGCAGACAGGGCCTGAAAAATATTTTCATTGCTTGTCACTGTGCTCACAGTGTGTGATACGCTGTGGCCTGACATGTTATAAACACTTTTCACCAGGTTTTCTCTCTTACAAGCAGCAGTGCCTCCAGAATGGAAAGCCCTGGCCAACAAGCAGCCCAATAATCCTCTTTGTATAATGTGACTTACAGCATATGCTGCCCAGGATATTTCAACCTCTCCTCTAATCCTGCCACCAGCTTCTTCTCTCTTTTCACATTGCTGATGAGGGGCCTGAATGAAGACAATACCGCAGGGTTATGTTTCAAGATGGCAGGAGGCCACAGCTTTAAAGCACGCATGGCACAGAGGGGAAGGCAGCCCCCACAGTTGCCATTAATCTCAGCTCTGGATCTCTGCAGGGCAGCCAAGGGTATCTCCTTTCCACAAGTATCTGCGCTGTCCCGGCAGGAGCGGAGGGATTCACGTTACAGCGCCAGCTCCCCGTCCCGCTGCTGGGCTCTGCTGCGTGCTCAGTGTTAATGTTTGCTTCCTCAGCTTGGCATTTGGGAAGAAGAGGCTCCAAGTTTCCTGGAATAGTTGCTGCTGCTGGCAAGGAAATGGCTGCAAACACCAGAGTGCCTGGGCTGTCACCTGCAGTTGGGCCCCCTCAGACACGGGCAGCCATGGACATTTGCTGTGGGCAAAACACGGATGTTCCTCACCAGGCAATATTTTCTTCATCATACAGGCAGCTACTGTATTTTTCCAGGCAGAGCCATTTGCACCAGCATCAGGCAGATGTTCATCTGCATAAATGAAAGGATGAAAGTCCTCCTGCGTTTGTTCCTCATGTGCTGATGTGAGTTCATCCTACTTCATGGAAAATGGTTGGGCTCAGTTGGCTCCTGTGTCCTTTTAGGCCAGGAGACATTGCTGCCTCCCAAAGGAGAACTTGCTGTGGGAAAACTGCAGGGATCCTAATTCTGCAATAACCAAAATACTGGATGTTTTCAGTCACTTGACTGCATTCAGAGAACAGCAGTCCGTGTAGCATTAGCAGTAATTCACCAGGCGTGTGCTTGCTGGGCCCTTCTAAGTGTTCCTGTGGTTTGAGACATGGAACTAATAAAAGAATTTTCCAGTTTTTAACATTTTGTAGTTCAGTGACATGGAGGGAAACATTAGTTCTTTAAGCTATAATGTCCTGTACCCTCAGTAACTTAACTATTGTGTATTTACTTGCAGAATTTCTTCCTCTTCAAGGTTGTTTAGCCATCAAGCTGCAGTACAATGAGAAAGACAGAATGGCGGCTTGTTTGTGAAGAATTTACAATATCAGGAGGAAAAGAGTACCACAGCCTCAGCTCAGTCAGATTTTTAAAGTTATTTTTAGGTTTTAGAGATCAGTATAGATAACATCTGAGAGAAAACTATCTGGAAAGAAGAATTTTTAAAGCTACTGTTTGCTCTAAATCAATTTCTTCTTGTAGTTTGTTTAGGGGAATGACTCAGACCCAGTCAGAAGCAGCACTCCTGTTTTAGGCAGTGGTCAAAGAAGCCAGAGAGAGGTGTGCGGGAACATCCATGTCCTTGCCAGTTCCCAATGTAAAGTTTAAAACTAGGAAGCATAACCAAGATGAGGAAGTTGATATAGCTATAATATATTAAATTTATGGATTGAATAAATGAACTCTTCCTCTGAACATTTCCATGGTCATTTCTGAATCATCTGGAAATTTCTTCTGGTATGTATTACACACAAATGAATGAGCTATCCTCATCTGCCCTTCACCCCAGCCATCTGTCCTCTCTGCTCTCCTCTTTCATTGGGATAGTTTCATATTTAGAACTATGAACAAAGAAAAGTAAAGGAGCTGATTCACAAACTTACCTGAAATCTGATGCAGGTCCCTGGCAAGCAGCATGGTGGGATGGTCTGTAACAGCACAAAATTCACTGTATCACCTCATAGTACTTGAGAGAGTTCCCACTTCCAAAACAAATCTGTCAGGATGGCATTGCCTTGGAAGACAAGAGGAAGACCCTTTGCACAGCTGCCGGGCTGCAAGTGGGACAAGGCCACCTCCAAATTAGAATGTCTCTGGGTGATACTCCTGTCCTCTGCTCTCAGATGTCGGCCGTGCAGGTGTCTGCACCTGCACTTGCTCTCTGGATCCCTTACTGCTGATGGAAGGGCGATCAGTACCTCTAGGGAGTGACCAGCCCACAGGACTATTTAGAGGAGGCCTGTTATCCCTGCCCATCCCTCTGCACTGGCTGAAGCGATTGGAAACAACCAGCTGGGTGTAGATGTTCGCATTGCTGCTGGGGGAGAGGAATCCCACCCATGGTGTCCACCAGCAGTGCGAGAGGAGCTCTGAGGCCAAGCACGGTGACCTTGTCTGCTCCCCACCGGTGGGCAGGTTGTAGCTGGTGTGGGAAGGGCTCAGCTGCAGCCAGCTGTGGGTAGTCTGGGTTGAGCTGGGTAGACTGGGCAGAGTCCATGAGACCATGAGTCCATGCTGAACGTGCACAGGATCCCTCACATGGGATATTCCGGAGCTCAGGATGAGCAGATTCACTGCCGTGCTTATCAGGTGCTTGAGCTTGACTCTGCCTGGTGGGTCTTGCTCCAACTTCACTCCAGCTGGGTAAACAGGAATATCTGGGTTGACTTAAATGTGACTATGACTTCTTTTGTTAGAGCTCTCTGAGAATCTAATTTAGCAAAGTATTTAAGCGTGTGCATAAATACTGTTTGTCCTGTTTGTTCAAAGCCACCCGAGTGTGTGCAGGCAGCTCGCTAAAATCTGTCAAACAAAGTACTGCTGGAAATGCTTTCCTAACAAAGAGGAATCCCTAATTTGAGGCATTTAGGAATTAAATCATTGTAATAAACCCCTCCCCCCCGCCCCCAAACCATATAAGAAGGTAGCAGTGAAAGGAGGTGATACAGAATTGTCTGGACATATTTATAGGCTGTATACTGTGTGTTGTTATTGCAGTTCTTCTGCAATATAAGCTGGCAATTAGCAATTAAATTCCCATTATGGGATCATGTTGGTAATTGAGACAAACTGTAAGTGTGTAACTGTTTTAAACCTTTCTTTTAACTAACCCAAATACTGTAGTACTTTTATAATTTAGAGATAATATCCCCATTAGTAGAGTTTATGACTCAATAAACAGCTCCCACAAGTTCATAAAAGCCAAAACTCTAAACACCGGGACTATTAATGCAATAGAAGTCCTGTGCCTCCCTCTTTTCTTGGTGGTCTGGATAGAGCAAAGGGAAATGCTCTCGCAGAAAAAAACCCCAACATTTATTTTGGCTATATAAATATAAATGAATTGTCTTAAAACCCATCTGGAAATTTCCTCTCCTCCCCATGTCCCAGGTGGTCTGGCAACAGTGATGCATTCTGCTTTTGTCTGCAGGCAAGGGCAGGAGCTCCCGTTGGAAATCATTTACATGAAGGGATTGCATGTGAAAGCCTGGTGGTATCCTCACCCTGCCTCTCCCTCGGGAGAAATAGGAACAAAATCTTCTCTAGAGTTGGGTTTCAATGTACCTTTCTATTATTATTATTACATTTATTATTATTCTAAAGGAAAATCCTCATTGAAGTGCCTGGACTCCACAGTTTTTGAACCTCTCTGCTGCTGGCATTTTTTTTGACAGCTAAATGAATTTTGTGGAAGTGCATCTGCTTGCCTGGACATTAATACAAGCAGAACTTTAGTAGCTCAAGCCTCTTTCCATTTGGGGCTTGTGGTAGTGATTAATTTAACTATTTTCAATAAAAAATGAACACTTTTCTTTGTCCAAAAGAACTTCATTTTGCAGAGTGGTAAGGCACTGATCTGCTTAGCAAATCCTTGCGCAAGGAGCCACCACGATCTGGTGTCTTGCTTTGCTGCTGAAGGACATTTCTTCCTGTGTTGTTAAAATCATATTGCTCAAGTTCATCAAAATGCAGGAAGTTTTTTTCCTCTTTCTCCGTCTGGGTTCAAGTGGTTGTAAAAAGCTGGAGGAACACACAGAGCCACTGCTCCCACACTCCCTCTCCCAGGAGGTAACTCACCCTGGGATGGAACACATGGTTTTCTTCTGTTTTGCCATTGCATCCGGTCTCCTGTTCTTGCCACTTTTGTTGTTTCTTTCCAGAGCAAGCATCTCGAGTGACTGCTGGGATTCGCGTCTGTCACCTCGCTGCTGTTGGATTCCTGACCTTTACACCTGCGAGGGTGTTCGGCTTTCAGGACCCCGGGAAAGCTCACACAAGGCAGAAACTCAGATATTTTGCCCTGCAGAAGCCTGGCAAGGAGTGAGCAAATGGTCTCTCTTAGGCTTCCTGACATTTCCATTTCACTGGCCTTCCTGAAGTTTCAAGTTTCCATAACAATGGTGTCAAACAGGGAGGGCACTCCATCGGGAATGTGCCTGCCCACTCCCTCTCACCCCACACATAACCCTCTCCAGTAAAGTTTCACTGGCCTCGCAGCAGGTTCAGAGATGCCCCTTTTGACTCCCTGTTGGCCTCTTTTGATTCCCTGTTGCCCCCTTTTGACTCCCTGTTGTCAGGCACGTAATGAAGACAACCCAAGACCCGAAGCAAATCAAATATGCGAATTAGAAAGACTCAGCATCCTAATGAAGCAAAATTCCTTTTTGAAGGCAAACAATCATGAAGGACCTGAGCTGTCACTCGTGAGGCCCCAACAGTTTCACCATTGATTTCTGTGAAGCGGGGAAACAGGGTTTCCTGTGGGAACAGGGTTTGGCTTTGCTTTCTGAGAACGGGTGATTGCTTTGCTGCATTCCTACCCTTGCACACAAAATCTCTCATTTGTCTCAGGGTAGCCCACATGCTTCAGCTGCAGCAGCCAGGTCCCAGGACTGGGTCAGTTCCTGGCAAATCCCACCTCAAAATTCAGTATTGCAGGTATTCAGGTATGGGGTGTGTGATGGATGCACTCGTCCCCTTCACCAAACTAGTGGTGGTTTGGTGCAGACTCCAAAGGAGGCAAAGGCCTAAGCCACAATGGGGCCAAGAACTTCTCTGGTTCCAACCTGTCCTCTGAAAACCCATGAAGGAGCAGAGTTAGAAACTTGTCCTTTGAAGTCTGCAGGTGACTGTGGGTCTCATGGGTTGCTCAGGTCCCTGTGTGCAGCTCAGGAGCCGATGGGGGACTGTTTTCCCAAAGCAAGCCCAGCAACTGTAGGATTTCCTCCTCACCAAGGAGAGGCTTCAGCTTTTTGATCATTCTTTGGCCTCCTGGATTGCTCCTCTCCGCGGCACAAACCTACCCTTTCCCCTGGGTGAGAAGCAACACTCCCTTTCTTGGGGGTAAGGGTGAGTGCACAATCTTCCTCCTGCTTCATCAGCTGAGGGTTTCAGATACTCTGGGCCTCTTGAGCCCTGCCCTGCAAAGCCCCTGGCCGAGCTTTTCCTGGCACATGGCACTGGTGGCACATGGAGAGCTATGGAAAGTACGAATGGCATGAGCATTAACACCCAGCAAGCAGGAGGAAGAGCTGCACCACTGATGTGTGGATGTTGATGAACACTTTCCTCCCCTCATAATCTTTTTATAAAATTGTGCCACTGGTGGCATTTGAGGCATGTCTGGCTCAGTGTGCCAAAGGCCTCTCCTCTTGCAGGAGGTAAGCTATAAATCATAGTGCAAGATACATTTTTTGGATTTAATATTGCTAATTTAATATGTGTTAGTGATGCTGAGCATGCATCAACTAAAGAAAGCAATCAGTTGGCCCTCTCCAGGGAGCATTTTCAGAATGTTTAAGGTCCAAAAGCTGGACCCCAATTTGATGGAACAGGAGGTTTTCAGCACAGGTGAGTAAAAATAATTTTCAGGATGATACAGTATAATGTTGCATTTATCTCAGGAGTAAAACTAATAAATAATGTACCATTGCCAATAGATTTTAAAGTATGATGTCATATCAGCCTTTCATCTGTGCACCTAAATATTCAAACCATCCTTGAGTGAAATGGTCACTGTCTAGCTGAAGGGTAATAATGCAGGATTTAGCATTGAAAGTTTGCCTTGTTCTGGACTACATCACTTAAAACAATGGTGGTAAACAAAAGAGAGGTGGGTTTATTAGGATAGTAATGGGATTGTTGCCCCTTCCCTCTTCCTGTTAGCATCACTCACTGTATCTGCTATGGGTGATGCACAGGAGGGAAAATGGGGACCTCTGAGTCTGCCAGGAAAGCAAGGGTGGGTTGCACCAGGACATGCTGTTTCCAAGAGTCAGTTTTAGAAATGATGAGCAAGAAGGCCTGGGAAAGACGGGCTGCACAGAGATGATTACTGTTGGGTGAGTAAGCCTTGGAGCACCCTCTGGGAACTCACAGCCACTGCTTCAAGAAAATCAGATGGCCAAAGCTGACTCATTAGACAGCATGTGCTGGAATTGCACTGATGTGGTGGTGAGAAGGATCAGGAGTGGAAAGAGAAAGAAACAACCAACAGTTATTTTAACAATACTGAAATTAAGTTGGTTTTTTTTTTTTATTTTCATGAGGTTGCTATGCTCCCTGAACCTCTGCTCACAGCTGTTGCTGTTCCTTATCCAGAGTAGTTTTCAACATAAGGTGACAGCCAGTGTTATGAGCTGGGCACTGGCTGGTGTGACCAAGGAAGGCTCTGTCTCTGCCAGACTGCACTTGCCATTCAAGTGGTAAAGATTTCAGTCTGGTTTTTTTTCAGTTTGTGAGTGTGATGCTGTAATGTTGGCCTGGTGGCAACACTGCTGCACACAGTTGCTAGGGAAACATCTTCAAGTTCATTTTTCTTTGAGTTTTGTCATTCAACTCACAGCATTGCTGTAATTATTCTTTTAAAAGTGGGACGTGTGAGCCATGAAGGAGTGCCAGTCACTGATGTAAGAGCTGGCATTGACCAAAGGCTCTGGTTTGAATCTCACCAAGGGTCTCAGGGTCAGCAGAGAGGTTTCTGCAGGTGCTGGAGGGGTGTGGGAAGCAAAACAGCTTCAACATGAATTTGAATAACGTGTGGAGAAACCCCTTCAATTATGCCTGCAGCAATGAGTCAAGTTCAAGCTTATATGAGTGAGATGTTTGGCTAGACTTTGTATTTACATTTCAGTAGCCTTTTCTTCTGACAGTGATGCCCCTTGTCTTGTTAATGAGTCTGCTAACAGTGTATTGGTGGGCTCTGTAATGAAAGGAAATGCGACAGGATTTATCGACACAATGCCCAAAGCTGATCAGAAAATTCTCCTCTAAAGAGGAAAGGAAATGACAAGCCTTTTTCAATTATTGTACTTTGAGTGTTATTAAAATCACCCCTCATGAGATGCCACAGAGGTGGTGATGGAAGTTGTAAACACAAACCTTTGTGGAAGAAGAGGCCTCTCAAAATAGGTAAGTCTCCCAAACATTTGTATGTCTAAACTCTACCTCAAAGAGATTTAGACACAGTCACAAAATCACTCACCCATCTGCAGGGACTGAGCTGGGAACTAATTTTCTGATGGACAGTTCTAGGAATTTCTTTGTGAGCAGAGGCAAAGCAGAGATTTTGGAAAAACAGCTACGCTTTTGTCATCACCTTCTGTAATGTCTGTTTGTCAGCAAAGCTGCCCCCCAAGCCTCGTTGTCTCCGTACAGAGACAGCAGGATTCAGGTTGTGATCCACAGGAGCTGCCCTGGAAGTACATCCAACAAAAGTCAGGAAGGGGTCCTGAGCAGTGAGATGAAGTAGCACATCTGAGATCAGCACAGCAACCCAAGGCAAAATCCTGACCCTCTGAAGCCCTGAACAGCACCTTCTCCAGCATCTTCATCTTTTCCTTTTTCCTTTTGTGTCTACAGCTCAGGTAATGTCTTCAGAGGCTGGATGCTCTTCCCCAGGACTTGCCAGCAGAACCAGCTGGGCTCTTCTGAGGGTTTTGTCTTCCCTGCGGGCCCAGTGTCCTGCACTGGGTGATAATTTGCAGAGAGAGGACACAAGGAAGGCCCCCACATCTCCCAGGGTTGTGCAGGAGGGTGACCCACTCTGGGCCATGAGGTGCTCCTGGCAGGCTTGACCACTTCTCCTGCTCCTGTCCTTGGTGTCCTGCACAGCTACAGGCTGCCAAGCCCAGGGAGGCTTTCCTGGAGTGAGATGGAATCCTGGGCTTTGGGAGAGAAGAAGAATGATCCCATACCAGCTCTCTCATCCCCCTCCCCCGCTTCGATGGAAAGTTGGGTCAGTGTTGTTTTGGTTTCTGCTTCTTTCTCCCTTGCCAAAGAAATCATTGTGACTAACTCCTCATCATACGTGTTCAACAGTGTTTCTGGGATCAGGTCCTCCTCATGAAAACAAAAATAATCCCTCTTGTTTCTCCTCCCAGCTATCTCGTAACATACGTAAGTGTTCAAGGAGGCCAGGAATGTATTTTAATTCAGATTATTATTAATAACTTCAGGAGCTATGAGTTTTCCTCTCTTCATTCAAAATGAATTATGGATTGGAGAAAAATATATCCATCTTACAAAGTTTTAATCCAAAGGGACACCTCTTAATTAAATTAACCAGCAAAAAGGAAATACTTGTAATAAGGGTGCAAGATAAATATTTGTAACATGCACATTCTAATTTATCACAGCCTTAAAAGAGTCCATAAGGTTTGTTTTTCTTCACTGAAATGTGATGCATTCAGATATCGTTCTCATTTATAAATTAGTGTGTGTCACATGGGACACCCCCCCATGGGTTGGGGTATTGGCCTACAAGTGATGTATTGCAGCTGGGAGAGCTGAGAAGTGAAGATGAGTAGTCCTGAAACTCAGGCCCTAAATTTAACATTACCCAGAGACAAACACAGCCCTGAACTGACTCGGGGCTAGAGGCAAAGCTGCACAGCCCTGATGTGTTATCTTGTGGGATTGCACAGTGCAGTGGTGCTGCCAGTTTTGAGGGAGAGGGGAAAGCACCTACACTTCCTCCATTAATCTGCTTTTATTTACCTGGGTGATACCATGGTGATACTCACTGAAGCCCTGGGTGGGCAAAATATTTAAGTGTGAGTCTATTTTTAAGGTAGCTGATAGGTTGCATTAATTTCACAGACAGTGCTCTCATATTGGTAGTTGTGCTCACGATTAAATATTTGATGCCTTCACTGCTGCAGGTAACTTCTACATATTTGGGTTCTATTTAGCAGTTTTCAGGAATAAAACTCCAGACCACAACTCCTGTACATATGCATTTGTTTGTACATTTATCCTCTCCAATGTCTGCATGAATGCTCATGGAATATTTTGCACACTCACACGTGCTTGGGTGTACAGGACACACAGACAAGTCAAATAGAGACCTTCATATTTTTACCCAATGCTATACATCTGACTACATTTTAAAAGTATGCAAATTTCTGGTTTGCAAAACTGGGGAAAATCAGGCTGAAGGAAAATATGCTAAAGTATCAATAAATATGCACAATTATTCCAGGAAATGAGTGTGCACAGGGAAAAGTCTGATCTAGACTAGACTAGACTAGACTGGAATAATTTCAGTTGGAAGGGACCTACAAAGATCCTCTAGTCCAGCTGCCTGACCATCTCAGGGCTGACCAAAAGTTAAATCATGTTGTTAAGGGCATTGTCCAAATGTCCCTTGGACACTGGCAGGCTTGGGGCATCAACCACTGTGCCAATATATCCAAAATTTTAGAGGCAAGACAACAGCGGTGCATTTCCCAGTGTAGGAGGCCTCTAATTATGAACTCTGACTATGGCATTAATTGCAGATGCCGAACAATGTGATGATGTCTGGGAGTTCAGTTGATGTTTTATGTTGTGTTTGACCCACAAGAGATTATAGGACTGAAAATTGTCAATACAAAATTGGAGCTCACAGGGGAAAATTTTCCATGCATTTTGCAGTGGAAAAAATTAAATCAATGCTTTATTCAAAGAAAAAGGGCAACTTTCTAAATATTTTAATTGTAGATATACTTTGGCCCAGTTCGTGGGAGAAGTTGCACTTCTAACAGGGAAATTAGCACAGATAACTGAAATTACGGGGAATACAGGGAATATTTGTTGTCCTTTTAATTATTAATAAAATCTCACATTTGAGCATTTTATTCCAGATATATTAATTGTAGCTAGAAATAATTCAAGAACGAACCTAAGAACTGCAAACTAATGTGCTGACCTCCTATACCAGTCAGGGTTTTGAAAATTCTGTCACAGATTAGAATTGGCAGGCATGGATGGATCCTGTGTGCATGAGAGGGATGATGACAATAGAGAAATGTTGCTTTTATTGGGAAGAGTCAGGCTTTTCAAATCTGTTGGCAGGCTTTGTGGAGGTCAGCGAGGGTGTCCCTCAGCAAGGCACCACTGATAAAGCACGTCCGGCTTTCCAAAAACGGCACTTTGCCCCAGGCACACTGAGGAGCCAAACTGTGGATGAAAAGGGGCTCAAGTTCTCTCACAGAGCTTCTCCAGTCTGGAAAACAGTGTAGATGTATGTGGTATCCTCCAATGTGTTAATCAAATGTCTGTAAGATGGGATAAGCAGCAAGTTAATTTTGGTTTTTTAAAGTTTAAGGAGATCCACATTTGTGGGTGGTGTAGAACTCTTCAGAACAGCCAACAGCAAACAATTGCAGGAGGATCTCACTCACTCCCAGCTGAGTGACCTGGGAGCTCAAAGGCCAGTAGGAAGCCAGCGCTGGGAAGAGCAAAGTAATGAAACAGAGGGGAAGTGACAAAATGACCACTGCTCAGCCAGCAGCTGGCAGTCAGCACGCTGCTGCCTTTCAGAAAGGAGTTTGGGATATTGATGGGAAGTTCTCTGAAAGCACAGTTCTGATACTCAGCAATGGAAGGAAAAAATAGTCAAATTAAGTACTGGGTTCTACCAGGAGAGGAAGTTGTTTTATGAATCATAAACCCAAGCCATGTCACACTTGAACCACCCTAAAATGGGTATGGGACAGCCAGAGGTAGAGAGAGAACTTGCACGAGAAGGGTGATGAAACAGCATGTGAAATAGGCCTGTTCAGGGAAAAAAAGCCAATCCAGTGTTTCTCGTAATTTAGGAACAAAGAGTCTCCCAAGGACATGACCAGGTTTAAAAAGAGGGTGAGGATGTGCTGATTTCACAGTGTAGCTGCCTCGTGCCGGTGCCCTCCCCACAAGATTCTGCAAAGACCAAGAGGGCAGAGAGGCTCCAAATCAGACAAATTCAGAGAGGACCAGGCTGTTGGTGGCTGTCAAACACAGCATTCCAGCTCCAGCTCAGGAATCCCTGTGACCATGGAGTGGTGGGAGCACAGCAGGGACACCGGGAAAGACCCCGTGGCACTGGTCCTGTTTCCTCTCTGCTGTGCTCTGAGCATCTGCTACCAGCCATGGTCAGAAACAGGATCCAGGGCTGGACCAACCCTTGTTCTGACCTCACAGAGCAGCTCTTGTGTCCCTCTGTCTCACCGAGAAGTCCTGATGTGCTGTACTGATTTCTAAAATAAAATAAAATAAAATAAAATAGTCTAACTCTCAATAAACGGCATGTTCTCCTTGAACTTATAAAATAAAACAAAACAACAAAAAGCCCCAAAACAAAACCAAGACAATGTTTATACTGGGAAATGTGCATTTTTTTCTTCCTGGATAACTCAAAAACAGCTGTAGGGGTTTTATTCAGACTCCCCCTCTCCAAAGTTCACTTTTAGGTTGAGACAAATGTTTTCAGTGCCAAAGAAGATATTTGAAGAAGACCGTAAATGAGAGAAAACAGAGTTAAGATGCAAATGGAGTTTTGCTGCAACCAAAACCAGAAATCTCATGATTTACAGTCATTTCGCTAACATTTGCTTATCTTTAAGGAGAGAAGGGCTCTGGTTTAGCGGAAGCTGTGTTTTACCAGGAGGATAAACAATGGTCTTACTGACTAGCCAGCATTTCCCAATGTTGTCTCGTGAAGATTTCAGGAAAAATCTCCTCAGAATAATGCTCTTGATGCTGGGGCAGAGAGATTTGAAAGAGAGCATTAGACCCGATAGCACTTAAGCAGTGCTGGGACAGATCCTGTGCATGTCACAAGAACCTAAGGAAATCTGGAACTAATCTTGGTGGCAGGCCCAGTGGGGGATTTTGCCTTCAGTAAAGGCAGGATTGCCCAACACTTCCCATTATAATCTCTTGCTTATGCTTTCTCATAACACTGGCAAGCTTTAGCTCTTCAGGCTAGTATTATGTGCACTGGATATCTTTCCCTAGCTTACAAGTTTGGGAAAATGTCAGTGCAAATGGAAAATTCTGAGGGGGAGGAGAGAAAGGAGGAGAAATGGGGGTTTACAACCCACCTGCCAGCTCATTCCTGTAAAAGTTATCAAGTCCCTGTGGAGGTGTGGCAGTGATTTGAAATCTGGGAAAAGAGCTGGCGTCAAGGAAGAGTTTTCTTGCTGTCAGCACAAAAAGTAGCTGTCATTTAGAGCTGTGATCCTCTAAAGTCCCATTTTACATGCTCAGAGATGAGCAGAGAGGCTGCCATTGCATCAGCAGAACCAGCAATGCTCCTAGCCCATTATACCATTCCTGGCTGGTGGGCACTGTGCTAGAGGAGTTATCCTGAACAGTGTTTTGGGGGGTAGGATGAACCGTGTGTTCTTGGTTTGGCTCTTCCCCTTGAAGGTAACTGGAAGGTGATTTTGTAAGAGCAGCAGTGGTGTGACTTCAGGCCCTGCTGCATGAGGGAGTGCTGGAACAGAATGTGCAACCTTGGCAAGGATGGATTTCAAGGACAAGCTCCCAAAACTTCAAGAAGTCCCAGCACTCTTCCATCTTCCAGGTGGGGTCAGCCTGGGTCTCCAGAGTCAGAGGCAAGATTGTGTGTTAGCAGGCATGGTCCTCCCCCTCTGAAGGGGAGATGAGAAATGACCAAAGGTGATAAGTACCAAAAAGCTGTTGACATGCATTCAGGACTCTGGGAGAGAATGTAGGAAATCTGCGTTTCCTGTTCTGCCAGAGACACATTTGATGAAACAACCATAATATGTATGTGCAGAAGGTTTGAATGAAGGGTCATTATATGTGAAATTAACTGTATTGCAAGAACATTAAAGAAACAAGAACAGGAGAAACTCTTCAGTCCATGAGAGGATTTGTGTGATGCCTCAGAAAAACAGATCTTCGTGTTAGCAGGAGGCCTATCATTCTTGCGAGGTCATTGGAAGAGACCCAGGGCCTTTTGCACTCTGCATGCGCAGCGTAAAATAGCTTTGCATTTGCTTGATCTTTTTCATTATATTATACAACCTTGAAGAAAGAAAAGCAAGCATCGAATTTGTGATTTATGGCTTGATATTTACTTGCTGTATCCGGGTGCGAGACCTGGTCCAAGAAACAAAAAGAGACCGTGAGCCCAGAACGAAAAATACACGCTTAAGGACTAAATGTATTTTTCTTGGAGCGCAGTCCCAGCGAGCTCTGCTTGGAAAGCCGACCGCCTGCTCACCCTGCGAGGGTTTCCAAGTTCAGCTTCCACGCTGAAGTCTCTCTCTCTCAACACTCTTTGCACTTGGCTCAGCAGACCTTAACCCCCATCCTCACTGCTCCTTGTGGAGGAGATCCCTGCACCCCTCAGCTGGGCTGAGAAAACCCCTTTTTAATAAATTAACACAGTGCGATGGGATGCGGGAGCATCTGGTGCTCCCAGTCCTGATTTATTTCTGCAGCAGCACACAAAGCATCGGGTGATAAATTATGGAGAGTCAATGGGCCCTTGGAGAACAGGGCCGTGATGAATAGTGAGCAGTTGGCATCCCACATAACCGTGGGTCCCAGAGGGCTACCTAGGGAGAGGGTAAGGGGAAAGAAAAGGCCAAAGCCTTTGAAGGATACAGCTGTTGGGAAAGTCTTCCTTTCAGTGAGAGATTACTTTTATTTTTAACGCATTTGTCAGCAGTGGGAAGTGAGGTTAGGAATCATCTGGGGATAAACAGTGACCACTAAACCCATGTTACCTGCAGCCGGCTGTGATAGAGGACAACAATGAAGTTGAGTATTGATCTACCTAAGTGAGTTTTTCATTAAGAACATCAGGGGCTCATGTAAAAGATGCTGCAGTTACCAAAGCTGCCTTTTGCAAATTCCAAGGCACAGCAACACACAGTCTGTGTCTCACCAGCAAAGAGGCCACAATGTGCTTGTTTAGAATGGAAATCAGAATTATTTTGGAGTCAGTGTTCAAAGATGTGGGAACAAAGGCCAGATAATGTAAACCCTCCCCGATTGCCCTTATTTTGTAGCACTTTCACAAGAAGCAGTGGAAAAACCACTGAGAAATACCTTTCCTTAATGATCCTGGAAGTTGTGATCATGGGGAAAGATTCCCCAGGCAAAGGCATGTGGTAACTGGGATCATTGCAGGGGCCTGCTGGGTGGCACTGGGGCAGGAAATCACTCCCTGTGCCTCCATCCCACCACCTGGGAGCTGGGTGCAGAAAAAACACCATGGGTCATGAAAGACCAGTTGGCAGAAGGTTTGTTGTACGTCAGGTTGTTAGAGCAGCCTTTTCCAAGCCTGTACATATGATGAGCTTCACTATGCCCTCCGAAGCAAAATACACCCATATCTGGCATGCAGGGGTGTGAGAGTTAAAATGAGCCTTGTGCCCAGAAGTGAGAAGATTGATCCAGAACGAGAGCTAAAAAGGGCAGTGCACTGGACACTGACCTCCACGCCTGACTCCAAATTTTCACACTGGATTTCCCTTCAGGAGGGCACGAAGGAACCTGTTCACAGACCTCTGGAGCATCCTTGTGCAAGCATTTTGAAAATCTTGAGCTGCTTCTTCAGCCTGTCATGCTTTCTGACTTATCTGTATTATAGCTGGCAGAGAGATTATATCCCACACTCACCTGGCCATTTGTGGTAACTTCATTTTGGCTTGAAAATTTTCATTTTAGCTGCCACAGAAGCCATCAAATGCTACATCTTCCTGGCTGCTTCTGCTTCAGACAGCTCTGCTTTCACATACTTGAATTTGGGGGAGTTGTTCACATGCATAACTACCACAGTGAGAAAAAAAAATGAGTACAACACTTTGGTGTTTGTTTTCTCTTGTTTGCATCTGCAGCTGGTCACATGTGACAGCGTGTTGGCTGACGAAATTTAGCTTTGACTGTGCTAACTTAAGAGTCACTGATCTGGTGCAGAGTCTGGAGCAGATGAACTTGTACAACTCCTCTGGAGGGCTTCACAGCCCAGGCCGGGCTCTGGGCTGGCAGGGGTCAGTCCAGGCTGCCTCTGGTGTTTCAGGCTTTATCTATTTCTGTTTACACCCTTAGCACTATTTTACTGCAGCTGCCACAAGGGAGTGGCTTCTGAGTTGCCCCTAGGACAGTGTTTATAACACAGCCATGTCAGGGCATTTTGGTGCCCATTTAAAACCTTCCTTGTTGCCTCTCACTCTCCCAAACTTTCACAATTCCCAGTCTCCCCTCCCTCTGCAGTGACATTGGCACAGGTTGTCCATACTGCCTTGCCTCCTTTCTTTCCCATCCTTGCTGTCAGCCTGGGTTTAAAGCTCCAGCAGAGACCAGGGACTGAAGGGACATTACAGCCTGAATTACTTCTGGCAGTCTATTCCCTTTGCCAGCCCTCTGAATGCGCTGACTCTGCCTCCTGGGCTGGGAAACACTGTCAGGGTGGCCACTAGAAGGTACCTACCCTGCTCAATCAGGACTTCATTTTCATCAGAGTTAAATCAGTGATTTTCGTTCCTGCACTGCATGAAAGGAAAACACGGCACAGATATGTCATTTAGAGTATTAATTAGAATAAATTCACCACTGATGTTACCAATAGTGTCCTTCTTAGAGCATGAAAACAAAACATTTGTTCTTTTTAATGGAGCATTTTTTCCCCTCTGCTTCCCAAGTGAACAGGGGTTTATTATCATCGTTCCCACTCCTGTATTCCATATGTGACTCCAAATCAAACCCTGAGGTATTTCATCTCTTACCTGGCAGGGTCAGTTTAACATATCGAAATCAGCCTGACTTACATCTGCTTTGCAGATCATCACTGGCATACTTTAAAAATTGTTATAAGTCTATAACGATGCCTTTCTCCCCTCCCCCAGTGCTCCAGTAATGTCAAGATTTATTGAATCTGAAGGTCCAGTTGTGACCTTGGCTCCCACTCACTAAATCTGAACCTCTGGGGTCCATAAATCTCTGTGTGCTGTTCAATTTATAGAAGTGAACATCTGCTTATCATACAATATTGAAGTTGCAGGTGTATTCCACCAGTAAAATAAACACATGGGTTCAGTTGCCTGGGCTGTAGGACATTAGACAGATGTTGAAGGGATGGTGATGGTTTTGCCTGTTGGGAGAGCCCTCACTGTTGGCAGAGCTGCTGGATGGTGAGGTGGCTCTCAGGACTCTGCACCCCTGAGAAGTGAGGGTGGCACAGCTTTTACCCCAACACTCAGCCTAATCCTGCTTGAGAGCAATGCCTGAGATACACACAAATCACACAAGGGAAAAACTCCTGTCTTCCTGCTTCTCCCATGTCTGGTGGGAAAGGCATCAGCCCACGTAAGGATGGTTAACTTTCTGCACAACCCGGGGAATGAGAGGCAGACCAGTGGCTCTGTTTCTTCATTCATGTGATGAAAAATACGGTGCACAGGAGAACGCTATCTCAGAGCTAGCATGGAGAGGGAGAGGCCTGCAAACACCTGAATATGATGAGAAAGGCTGAAGGGTCCTACTCCACAGTGTAAGCAAAGCATTGCTGACCACAAATCATTGGGAAGAAAGAAAAAAAGGAGCAGAAGGTATCCACTGTGAGTGGAAAGGAGGAAAGAGGAGGTGACCAAGCAGGTATAATTAGAGGGTCGACGGTGGTTGAGCTGGAAAACTGAAAGGCAGCAGAAAACCAAGATGCCTTTGTATGACCCATAGGAGATGACAGGACACAGGATTTCTGACAACAACTGAGGAAACCAGAGGAGATAGCAGTTCTGCTACAAAAGGAGGGAGATGGGACAGTGGGATCACTTCACCCAGCTGCTCTGCTCTGCCCATGACTTGTACACTCACACTGTGCACAGAAGTGCCTCTCCGAGCAGTGCCTGGAGAGTAACTGAGCTCAGAGTGTTGTGGGCATACACAGAGGCTGGGGCAACATTTCTGGTAGCCTTCCATCCCAACAGCTGGCAGGGACAGAGCCTTTGTCCTGTTTTGCCCATGAGACTCCTAAAGGGCTTTGGCCCAGTGCAGGGTGAAGTGTCAATTGCAGGCAGGTAGTAAAATTGTCCTTGGGCATGAAGCATTTTAAAAAGCAGATTTGCATTTTCCAAAGTGCTCATGCTCCCTTTTGTGGGAGAAAGAGCCCCTCTGCCAGAAGCCCAGCTCCCACACTGGAGAATGGGGCTCTCTCCTCCCTGTGAGCAGCTGCCTGGGGAGAGAACTCTGGAATGCAAGCAGCTCCACAGCATGACATGGTGCTGGGTGAGGAACTGGGGGGGTCCCACAGGCCACGTGGCTGTGTCAGCAGTGGGCTGGCACCCAGCTCAGGAGCCCTGTTTTTCAGGAGGACAAAGGTGGAGCAGCACTGGAATATTTCCAAGGCAGACCTTATTCAGTCCAGGCTGGGTTGGACACTGTCCTTCTTCCTGCTCACTCCTCCCTTGATGCTCCAGGGTGTCCATGTGGCCCTGGAGCAGCCTGTGACACTGCTGGAGATACTTTGCACAGCCTTTCACTGAAAATTCACTAACTAGACATGAGTTGCAGTGGTGCAAGATGTATTTTCCGTCACTTTTGTCCCTGTCCCTGCTGCCAGAGATGTCCTCATCAGCCCACTGGAGGGTGACCAGCTCAGATCATTGTTGCCCACAAAGAAGGGCAAGAGGGCATCTAGTTAACAATAACAAAGCACCTGAAGAAAAAATATTATGAAATATTGTAGCTCTACTTCAATAAAAACATCTATTAATTTATTTCAAGACCTTCCACAGTTGTTTTCTCCTCCCTCCAGGGTAGTCTAACCCCAGCCATAATTTAGCATGAGGCACGCATATCTTCACTTATTGTACCCATAAAAGAAGAAAATTGGGAATTTGCTCAGACTGCCAGGAATCTGGAATTTGTTGATGAATGGACATTTGGCTGAACATAGTGAATTCCCAGCTAATTGAAAGCAGATAACGAAATAATGCATTTACCTTGAAAAATATAATTTTCTTAATAAATAATTAAAATGGCCTTCTTCTGACAGAGGAAATAAGAAAAAAAAAATTCAGGATTAATTCCTGTCCTATATATTATAGCATACTTCAGTCATACCTTATGAGGGGATTAAAAACCATAAATCTTTTTTTCAGCACAGTGCCAGAGAGTGCTTTGGTCTAGACAATGCAAGGGCCATCCTGTTCAGGGGAGTGTGGTTTCAGTCATCATCAGCCTATGCTTCTGCCTCCAAATAACATACCTAGGGAGAAGAATGCAGAGGCCAGGGGGAAAAAAAACAACCTCAGAAAAACGTAGGGGATATCCAGCATGATCACAAATACTCGAATTAGCATATTTGTAGGTGTTCACCCTTCTCATCTCCTTCTCATCTTTGGGGTGGGCCAGCAAACCTGTTTCACATTGCACTGGTGGGAATCTCTGGCTAGGAATTACACTTCAGTCAAGGAGCAATGATTTTCAGCTGAAGGGAGGTTAATGGCTGAAAACATGTCAGCTTGAAACACTTGCAGATGATCTGATCACGCCCTCCATTTTAAGGAAAAGATTAGCAAAGGATCCAAATAAAAGCATATGGGTCCAAGTACCCTGATCTGGGTAGGGCTATGACTTGGAAACCCTTCTGGATGTAGAAGTAGGTTCCTCCCATATTTATGCAACAGGACAAAATTAAACTGCAGAACTGAACTCCAAAGCGTGGAGCTTACAAAATGCAAAGGTGGATTTTTTTTTTTTAATAGCTTTAGTTTGACAGTAATAATTTCTTGTCAGACTGTGGTTTGAGTGGAACACAATGTTCCCAAAGAGACATGAAACCTGACAATTTTTAATCTGCTAAACTGCAAAACTTGGCTATCCTAATTGGAAGCATTATTAATCTGGGTTAATCTTGGAATTATTTTTCAATGAATTTGCAGCAGGTTGTGGTTTTGGGCAAAAGGCATGGAAAAATTGGTAGTTTTACAGATTTTTAATGGAAATAAGGGGAAAGCCACGGTGATTTCGCTTGAGTTGTGATTTAGAACTTTCAACATCACCAAATTGATGGGCTGTGAGGCCATGTGAAATAAAAGAACAAGTTTTGTAAATGGAAACTTCTCCACCAAGTACAGCAGATCTGCTCACAGAGATGCTCCCCCTCAGATCAGCTCCTGAGCTGTTAAGCACCAAGATGTGTCCAGCTTTTCCTTAAAATTAGTGAGCAAGAAGGCCTACAAGGCCACAAAAGGAGCTGGGGAGTGTGAAGAAATGGGTTAAATGGTTTTGAACCTCTAGTGTCCTTGCTGCTAGATGTTGTCTGATTTGCAAGACCTGTAAGTCCTGTTGCCTTGAGGAAATTTCTGTGTGGTCAAGACAATTAAAATAACAACAGCTGAAAAACTTGACATTGACTAAACATGGTGGTTACGTGAGCTAAGACATCTTAATTTGTTTGTCTGTAAGAACATCTATCTGGTAAAAGCAAAGAGTAACTTTGGGAATGTTTGAGCACTCTAAGGCATAGAAAAGGGTCTTCCCAGTTGTCTCAGTGGTGAGACAGTCTGATGGTTGAAAGACTCACTGAAAGAAAGTGTGTGTCACCATTGACAATCTATTTTCTCATGTTTTTCTGGGGTTAGAATAGACGTTAGGGCCTTCTTGAATGATCTTCATTGTAATACAGCCCATGGAACCTACATCGGTTTCTTCAAAGGCAGCTTTAAATTCCCAATGTCAATGTTTTAGAATACCTTTTTTGTTGTTGTTGTTTTTTATTTTATTTAGGGAATACTCCAGACTTTATTAGAAACTGATTAATAACAAGTACTGGTAACTACTTCTGGCAGTTAATTATTTTCCCCTCTGAAGAACAATCTCTTATTTCCATCAGAATGAATATCTCCATCATCGGACCATGAGCTTTGTTAAAACTTTGTCCAACAGGTGAAGGACTTTGGGAAAATTCTGCTGTCTGTGCAGCCGTAACTCATTAGCAGCGTTCCATCCTTGAGCCTTCCTTTGGTTGTGTCACATAAATGGAGCTCTTGAGTCTCTCAGAATAAGGAGTGCTTTCCTATCCTTAATCAAATTAGTGTGGTTTTCTTCTGAATCCCCTCCATATTTTTTCTGAACACCAAAACAACTGTAGGAGCCGTCCCACCACTGTGAAACACAGTGGATACCTGCTCCGTGATGGACCCTGCTTTGCACAGCCAAAAGCTGTCTTGGCCCCTTCAGACTCTGAGCTGAAGTTTGCCTGACTTTCTACCAGGACCTGGAGGTCTCTGCACCAATCTACTCATTTGGAAAGTTTGGCCTCCTTTGCTCTCCCTGATGTGCTCTGCCACAGTTAAGGAGTAAACGGGCTCTGCCATTCACCAGTCCCTCACAGTCTCTGTCTTATTTGCCATCAGCAGGGAGCAGTTGAACAGTGATGAGCCAAGAACCCAGCTCATGAAATTGGGCAATTCCCCAAACACAGTTTTATCTGAGGTAAAATAGTCCAGTTGGTAAAATAGTCCAACAGTGTCATTTATATCAGCTCTATCACCTTTGCTGATTAAACATGTTCATGTTCCAGCATTATAAAATTATTTTGATAGGGTCTGTTTTTGATAAGCTCATGATAATTTCAATGCAATTCTATTTTCCCCCTGTAATTCTTAAGAGAGTTCCCAAATAACCGTTCTATTATTTTGTTCAGATTGGTGTCAGGCTGACAAGTCTATATTTATTCACATCATCCTAGTTACTGTGTTTAAGTGCTGGCACAACTTTATCTCTGCTTCACATCTGTAACTTCTCTAGTGTTCCAAGACTTATTCAAAATCAGCAGCAGGGGTTCAGTGAATATCTTTCCCTTTTGGATGCAAATTATTCAGGAACTGCCAATTAAAAATTTCTAAGTTTAGAAGGCATTGTTATAAAAGAAAGGCTTGTTTTTCTTACATAA
The DNA here is from genome assembly GCA_013397865.1 of Struthidea cinerea. Lineage (NCBI taxonomy): Eukaryota > Metazoa > Chordata > Aves > Passeriformes > Corcoracidae > Struthidea > Struthidea cinerea. The sequence goes on along the minus strand of VZTI01005851.1, from coordinate 781,720 downwards.
GATGCAGTGCATTATCTGGCTTTTTCCCAGACAGAAGTGGGAAATATTTACTCATCATTTTACTGCCTTGGGTTATTATTGACAGTCTTAGCCAATAGACTTTGTCCATTTAGAAGTAATCTGGTACCTTTCTGGTGATCCCATTCGTAGCTAACATACTTTTAAAGCTCCTGCTGACCATAGATATCTACATTTGTCCTTCTCTTACCATGATGCTATAATTTACAGCCTGTAATTCATAGTCATTACCATCAATTTACTCCATTTTTTTGATTAATGACTTCTCTGGACTTAGGTCTTTAGTACAGGCTCTCAGTTGACTAGACATCAGAGAACCCACTCCAGAATGTTTGTTCCCAGATTGCTAGAAATCTGGAAGCAGGCCAAAACCCTTCTCACCAACAGTGCAAGTCCTCCTCAGATGGTGCTCTGCTGATCCTCCTGAAATACCCAATAAAGGTTGATTGAAACCTTCCAGCCATGGGAATCTTCCTGCCAGATTTGAGCCATGGTGACCAGGTAAAACTTGTGTTTCGAAAGGAGTAACAATCATTCCCAATTCACTCTACGAGCAGTTGCAGATTATTTTTTTCCTGGACTTTCTGCTATGATGCTAAATGAATGGTTGGATCTTCTCTTGCTCTTCACCCCTCTGCTCCAGTGAGCCAGGGAGGTCGGTCCGTTCCTGGGACAGGCTCCCCGTCCCTTCCTGAGACAGAGGCTCCCCATCCCACCACAGCCCCTGCACCAGAGAACAGAAGCAGCCAAACCACAATGTCCTGACAGCTGCTCTTGGTATTTTAAAATGGCCAGTGGTGATTTTGCTTATGAAATAAAATTTCTAGCTCTTTCTCACGTAACACAGGAGACAGCCTGTCTCAGTGCAGATTGAATTATTACAATGAAGCAATCATCCTTTTACTGCAAGTCTACCCAAGTGATAAACAGAAACAATAACAAACGCAGCTAAAATATTGGCTGGCTCCCTCCAAAAAGTCCCCTCAGGTCTTTACAGAGACATGGAAAATTAGTCTAGGTTAGGCCAATATTCTGCAATAATTAGGATAAAGAAGGGAAACATGAAGTCATTCTTCTTTGAGTGTCTCATTCATCCTATTTATTAGGATTATCTGGCAGGTTTTCATGTTGATTTAATGGGATGTATCACTTAAAATTCTCAGCTTTATTTTCTTGTTGATATTCCATTTTGGATATCACAGAAAGAATAATACAGCTTGAAACAAACTGGTGATCTACTAGCAAAGGCTTATTCTGCATTTTTTACATACAAAAGTTGGATGGTAGTGGTAAGGCTGAGCACAGTCATCTTAAAAATCATTTTCCAGAATAAAACCACTTGGGAGTCATGGCTTGCTCTGACCAGGTAGGCACTGAAGGCTCAAATAAACCCAGGGCAGGATCCATCTCACCCAGGTTTAGGAAGCTGGAAGGAAACTTTTGTCACCAGTGAAGAATGGCAGGTTTGTCAGGAGTCTCAGTTTTCCTTTTCTGTTACAGGTGTCCACACAGCCCTTGGTTTTAATTAACCGTTGTTGTTCATTCTCGGCAGCCCCAAACTCTGTGGACAGTGCTGGTCCCCTCAACAGGACTGTCCCAGGAGCAGAGTCCTGCCCAAGCTGGGTGGGGTGGGCAGAGAGCAGGTCTAAGCCAGCTCATCATTGTGCGCTGAAAATGTGATTTGATCCGCTTGCATTTCAGAGTTTGAGAGACAGCAATGGAATTCCCACAGCTCTTCCCTCCCAACTGTCCTGCCAGACTTGGAATGCTCTTCAGCCATTTGGGAAAGCATTAGACTTGCAAATCAATTTATTACTTTGACTTTGGCATTCTCATTAGGGCCCTGGCTGTACATCTGAACTGTTACCCCAGCTCAGTTTACCTTCTTGTAAACTTTGCTGATATGTGAAGAGCTGGATGGGTCCTTTCTAAAGCATATTGTCCTATTAAAACACATTTTAAAGAGTCTTGTAAACCCTGGAGATTAACCCCAATGTTTATGGAGAGTTATAGATGCTAATTCTTGCATATTTGTCATTCCAAAGCATGGCCTGGTGGCAAACATTCTTCCTACACCACAGCATTTGCCTTAACGGGATTTGTCCATGCTCTGATTCCTTAGGACTGAGAAAAGGGTGGGAAAGTCAGGGACATGGGCATTTACCATCCTAGACTACATTAGCTGGTCAAAAAATCTTAGAGCTAGCTCATAACAGGAGACTGGCAAATAGAAGGACCATCCCCAGAGGATGGTTTTGGTTAAAACATAGTGATAAGAGATGGTCTTACTCTGAGGAAGAAGTAGAACTTTCTCTTTCAGTTTTCGTTAATGTTCCTGTCTTGGAGCACCTTTGTGCATGGTCTCTCCTCCTTGTCTTGCCAAACACACTGAGCTGGCGGCGGCAACTCCACAGACATTCAGCTTCCTCAGCAGCTGTGGCTGTCTTAATCTGCCCAGCACACATCAGTTTCTTCTCTTCTGGGGATGGAAGATTTTTAATATCTGCAAGCTTCTGTCTGGTGGTGAAATAGTAGATAAAACAGTGACAGACTCAACTGTTTGGTGTATATGGGTGTAACTCTAGGGAAATACGTCCTGTGTGACCGTAAAAATATGTGTATTGGTTTTGTGTGTACTTATATATATACAAATAATATATATATAATGTATTTTTTATATATATATTATGTATATAAAAATACTTGTGTGCACACACACGAAGAGTTTGGTGCATGTTTATATGGCCAACACAAATCTGAGCACATTCAATTTGTCTGAGTTAACAGACAAATTTATTATACCCCTCACTTTGGTGATATCTTTAACAAGTAACTTCGTAGATCTCCATAAATCTAACCCTAGGAACTTCTTCTGAGGAACGGGAAGCACATTTTGGGTGATATAGTTTCTTTAGGAGACAGCAGATGTATCAATTATGACGCTCAGAGGAGTCACAACTAGCTCAAGAATTTAAACCCTATGGATAGATGGGCTCTTTGGGGAGAACTGAGGTTTAAAAGAGAGATCATTATGGAAGGAGACATGATGATGATGATGATGATGGAAAGGTAGCACAGCTCTGACCAAGCACTTTGTGAACAGCTGCTGTCCAGAAAGGCTGTGAGGGGTACCCACAAGGAGCTCCATTCCTGATGTTGATTATTTCTACCTTCAGGAGAACAGGTCTGTATCGTTTTGGTGGAATTTTTCTTCATGCCTAATTTGTTAAATAAACAGACGCCTTCAATAAGTCAACTAGCTTTATTAGCTATTTAATTTGACAGTCTTCTGGATCCCAAATTTTGGCTGACTGCTCTGAGTGAAGTAGATGGAAATTAATCATCCTCAGGCTAGCCAACTCAAATCCAATTTTTTTCTTTTTGATGGAAGATTCTTTTAAGCTCAAACGAGGAGAAAAAGTTCTCTACACAACTGGGAAACCAAGAGGCAATTAAAGGGCAATTAAAGGAAAGCAGTTCATACAGTCCTTTTTTGCTACTTGACGAAGTTGTGTTAGTAATTTGTCAGCCAAAAATCAATCTGATAAATTTCATATCTTTTTTTTTTCTTTTTAATGCATTTCCACCAGAGCTCATTATTTTGAACACATTCATTAATCAACAGTATTTTCTGGATGATTTTTCAAAAACATTTCTTACTCTCTTGGCCTAGAGCAGGCCACACTGAGTAGTAGATATTTACAATGTCTTGGTTGTATGTTTCACCATGTTTCACACTTCTCTCTGCCTTTGGAAGTGCAGCTCAAAAAATGAGGTTTCTAGTAACCATCTCTCTTACCCAGTTACACCTGTGATGTAACACAGAGAAAGGTGCATTCACCTGTTTAGAGAAGTTTGATGTGCAGTATAGATGGTAAAAAAGACATGCTCCTTTTGGCTTTTGGAGCATGCTGGGGCTCTGGGCTTCTAGTAACAGTGAAATCTTTGGCAGCACTTTCCCTTAATCCCTTTGCTGTGGCCAGCCTCAATAAACAGATATGACTAAGAGAGGGCAGCCTGTGAGCAACAATGCAAACCCCAGCACTCTTTTCTATCTGATTATTTGGTTATACTTCACAATAATTAAGTTCTCATGTTAACGGTTGTGTGGGCACTGCATGGAAATTTTACTGATAATGCTTGAAATTCACCTCTTGCCCTTCCTCAACATCTCATTTAGGAAACTTGCCTTGTGTGGGAGCAGCTTCTGTGTCCTGCTAATCCAAGAGCACAGGTCAGAGTGAAAATGAAGCCATAATATAAAGACAGTTTGGCCTTAGGATGACTAAGAAATTTGAGTTTGTTATCTCAAATAGCTAAAACGCAGGGAGCCAGAATTAGTTCATCTTGGAGCAGTGCAGAGTTGGATGAAGACAACTCCTCCATGGACAGAGGAGAGGGAAGGCTCCCCTTCCCAATAATTAATTAATTTCACTCCTGACACAGGATGGGGTGAGAGCTTCAAATAACAAATCCAGTCCTTGCATTTCCTTGTGGGAGCAGACTGCAGCAGCTGATCCTGCAGCAGGGTGTGGACCAGGGAGCTGCCTGCCTTTCCCAGGACTGTGCAGGATCCTTCTAGGCACCACAGCTTGGGCCCTGGGGCTGCCAAAACAGAGCCAAGGGTGCTGCACCCTGACTAGGTACAATCTGTCCACCCAAAGACAGGAAAGCTATTTAACTGGTAAAGAGTTCAGTAACAAAAGGCTGGAAAGTTTTGCTCATATTCTAGGAGTCACAGTGGCCCCTCAGCATTTGTGTCTCCACTGTTTCTCTAAGTAGAGTAAAGTTAGACCTTTATTTTGCAACACACCTTATGTGCAGGCTCCTTATGCTCTGCCTGAGCTGGAATTCCTTCCATGGTCACAGCAGGCCTCTGTGTGGGCAAGGGTGGTCATGGAAGTGATTGCAGTCTCACTCCTCAAATATGTCCAGGGGGTGGAAAAGTCTCCAGGCTGCTGTGTGGCCTCCCTCTGCAAAGGCCTGGGGACAAGGTGTTGGGCAGCAGGAATCAGGCTTTCAGCATTACTGGGAGAACCCAAAACTTCAGGATTTCCCTAACAAATGTACCCTGATTGTATCTGGTTTCTTTCTTCCTTAGTGAAGAAAAGAGAAGATGTTGTTTATTGGGTCTGCAGTGAAGACTAATGGGGTAGAATACTGAGTGTCTAATAAGCTAAAGCAACTTGCAGTTTGTGCAGCCACTGCAAAACGTGGTGTGGGTCCAGTGCAAACAATTTGTCATAAAGCCTTGGGAGACACTGCATTCCCAGTAACCAGAGGCTCCCTCTCCTCTGCTGCTAGGGAGGGAGCCCCTGGAAAGGCATTCAGTTCCATGGCAGAAGGTGGAAAGCAATGCAGACCCTGAGAAATCTAGCTGTCCTTCAGACTACCAGGAGTCCGGAAAGCCAGATGAGATTCCTGTCAGGATCACAAGCTCTTTGTGGAATCCAAGGCTGCAGAACCACCAAGGGAATAAAAAGTGGCAGCCTCAAATGAAAACAGGCACCTCTGCCTTTCTGCTTGCCAGGGCATTGAGGCTACCCCACCACCACGGAGACAACCACCAGCTCACTCTACAAGGACAGGCCCGTGATAATTCCTTGCTGTCCCAAGCAATTGCTTGTTGCAACTAAACTGCAGCTCTTTCTCTCTTACTGGAGCTTGTGCTGCAGGGTTTTAGCAGGTTGGGCTGCAATAGGGTGACTTTAGCATTTGCACCACCTTCAGCCTCCCAGGGCTTGGGTTATCATTGAATGGCTTAGCCAGGGCTACCCACAGCTTCTTCCCTGCTTCAGCTCCGCACGGGAACTCCTTTGGATGAGCAGGGCTGGAGGGATGAGTAAGGCAGCTTGTCTGGGCTGACCCCTGGATGGTGTTTCCCTGCTTGGATGAGCACAGGGGGAGAAAGAAGGTGCAGATCATGGGAAAGTGGTGAGAACCACCCTCGATGAGCCAATTACTCAAACTTTCCCCCTTGAATTGTGTCAGGTGCCTCTTTCAAAAACCTTAACTCACACTGTTAGGAGTTTAATTTTAGGTTCTTGCCTCCCACATATGGCTTTTATACTGTGGGAAGCCTTCAGACAAATCACACTTAATCACTGTTTATCCTTACTCATTTTCTTGCCATGCTGGATATTTGTTTTTAATCAAGAACAACTTTTCTGTGTCATGCATTCATCCAGCTAAATGATAATGTGCAGTTCTGCTCCAAGAAGCCACTATGTCTTGCTGCATCAGTTCAAAGCAGAACTTGCTGAGTGGGGTAACAATCTGGCTTTTTCTTCTGCCACCCCAGGGCAGCTGGCACAATCCTGAGGCAGTAAAATAAATTATTTCTTTTTTTTTGCCTTGTCAAAAGAAATAGATCATAAATTCTCTATCTCTGGCCAGTTGTGTGGCATTTTGGGGACATAGGACTTTTCCTAGGAGAGGAGTAAGCACAGAAAGATTCCTGTTTGGGTGGCACTGTCCATCTGTTAATTAGAAAAACCACAGTGAGTGAAAGCTTGCCCCTTCTGAAGACAGCAAGAGCTTTGCTGAATACTTCCATAAAACCAGGATTAAGCTCACCTACTTTTAACACTAATATAGCAAATTTTGCATCCAACACATCTGACATGTTTCTCATTGAATTTATTAGTAGCCCAAGGGATATTTGGTCTGAGAGATAGTAAACTCAGAGCCACAACCATATTCCAATGGGGAGCCAGTGCTCTCATACCACAGCTGGCGTTGCCAGGGCAGAAGTATGTGGAAGACAAATGCGGTTTTAGCTCTGTAAACCTTGGATTCATATTGGAGGAAGAACTGGATTAAAGGGAAATACACTCTTGAGTCCCACACAGTCATTGAAACCGTGATGGAGAAAAAGGAAAATGCTTGTCCACAATGTCTGTCAATACAAACATGAGTTTGCAGGCTGTTAGGGGAAAAAACTTCTATGAAAACAGCTGTGTAAAAAGATAAGGAAAAGAGGTATATATGTGTTGTGGTTGGGGTTTTTTTGTGGTTGATTTTTTTTTTTTTTGGTTTTGTTTTGTTGTTTTGGTTTTTTTGGGTTTTTTTTTGTTTGGTTGGTGTTTTTTTTTGTTTGTTTGTTTGTTTGTTTGTTTGTTTGTTTGTTTTGGGGTTTTTTTGGTTTGTGTTTTTTTGGGGTGTTTGTTTGTTTTTTTGTTTGTTTTTCTTTGTTCAGCCATCACATTTTAATCTGCTTCTCTACTTCCGCTGGCTGTTTTCAGGAATGTGAGTTGTTTGGGAATACCTGACACACACATCATGCATTTTCCATGTCAGAATCACCAGTAGGAGATATCATTGTTGTTGAGCATTCATTTTTATCTGTTAGTGAAAGAGATGAGTGAATGAATCTGTGTTCCCAGCAGAGCTGCCTGGGTGGGATGGACATCCAGTACAGACATCAGCTCTTTAAAACTGCTTATCTTTCACCTTCTTTTTTGCCTACAACATACCCTGCAAAAAGTGCATATTCTGGAGGCATCAAGGGCTGGGTGAGACATAACCATTACCTCATCACTCTTCTACCCTTACCCTCTCACAGCCACCACCCTCCAAACCCCAGCTTTAACATCAGCCTTGGTCTGGTTTATAAAGGGTGTTTTTCTGCATGGCCAAGTTTTCCAGCAGCTGCACTGATGTTGGGCAGCTCCTTCTCTGCTCCTGGGGGCATCGGCTTGGGCATGAGTGGCCAAGAGGGCAGAGCTGGGGTGACACTGCTGTGCACAGGGGAGGACAGGGCACATGGGGGCTGCTGCTTCGCTCAGCCATAGATGCAAGGACAAGTTTTAGTTGACCTGTGTGTAACCCTAGGGAGAGCAAAGCCCTGGCCTGAGGCTTTTTATCTTCTTGGGGCCCAAAGCCTTGGCACTGCCTCAGTTCTCATGTGATTTGTGGAGCTGACAAATAAAAAAATTGCCTGCATCTTGCATTCCTGGAAGGTGCTGCATTTGTGGGACAGCTGGGAAAGTGGTGGCATTACAAAAACCAGAGTGACCACAGGGCAGCTCTAAGGGAGGAGATGCTCTCTCAGATGGTTTGCTCTTCACTGGGCCAGAAATGCTCCCCTGCTGAAGAGATATCCCAGTGTCAATTCAATCTGTCTCCTGTTCTGGTGACAGACAGTTTTGATTTTGGTTTCTGTCAGCACTCACATAAGTCAGTGACTACTACTTCATGGAAATAACAATTAAGGACTCAAACCATCTGACACTTCACAAGCATGTGTAAATGACAAATAAAAAAATCCATAATACCATCAAAATTTCTAGAACAAAGATGAGATTTGATTTTTCTTTTGATTTTTTTTTTTCAGACAGAGACAGAAAGCACATCTTTAAACTTTGATCTTCTTATACGTCATTAGCTAAAGCGACTATAATCCTAGGTTATAATAAAATATCCTTCTCAAGTCCTCATTAAATTAGTCTTACTTTTCAGTCGGATACTGAAGAAGCAAAACAAAGCAAAGCAGCTCATAAATCCAAAAGCTTTTCTCTTCTTACTAAAGTTTTGTGCCAGAATTCATTTTACAGATAAACGTACACATATGCTCTATTTGAAACACCCACAATTGCTGGAAAACACAGAGAGGCTTTGAAGGATTAAAACAGAGCATGGGACCTGCAAATAAAGATTGGATAATTAGTGGGTTTTTCAGTTCATTGACAGTACTGAAAGAATTAATCCATCGTGTTTTTCAGGTTGCCCCAAAATTAGAATATTCAAAGTGTTTTAGATGAACCAAAGAGTGAAAAAAACCAAATAGTGACTGAAGAAAGTTACTTTTTGTGCTTGAAATTAAACATTAAAAGTACTTAACTGAAACTGGAACTGTGTTTTCAGACATAAAAGCATAGCATTTCATCCTTAAAATATGAATGTTTAATTTTTTTTTTCACTTTGTCAGGGTTTTTTAGGGTCTTATTTATTTGACCAATGCAAGGCAACATTGGACATAAATCAGAACTTATTCTTGTCATTCTGTGCCAGCATTTTCCAGGAAAAAACTATAGCTGTAAATAACATTCCTCTGTCCAGCCAGAAACCATGATGTTACCTGCTTCTAATTTGTATGACAACTGTGATTCACCAATGACGTACAACTGTTTGGAAATTATCATAAATTCTCAGCCTTACAGCAGAGCTCTCGTTTTTCATCCTCCTACAGTAATATTGTACTGAAGAGAAGACAGAAGACCCTGGTGTCTGCCCCCTCCTTGGGAGATGGCTTTTCCCTGAACTCCATCTCCCATGCAGTTATGTGAATCATGGAATTTGCTAGGGCTGCCTGGTGTGAATAAGTTTGTACACCTCAAGTGAACAAGTTCTTGAATGTTGTAATCAACCAGCATTTTTTAATGCTGGGAAATCTCCCATCTCACAATGGGCTCTTATCTAAAATTCCGTGCAGGACAGATTTTACCATCCAGTCCTGAGGTTATGCAGAAAGCTTTTGAAAACATGTAATATATGTTGTTTTACACACCAAAGTTTTATGTGCAGCACAAATTCCAAGTTGTTTTCTGTGCAAAGACCTGTGGTAACATTACACTGACTCCAGCAACGTTTCCTTAGACCAATGTCCATGGCTGTTGAAGAGCCAGAGCTTTCCTATCCACGCTAGCTGCCTTCCATTTGAGAGCCAGTGTGGGAACAGAAGGCTCATATAATGCAGAATGAAGATATCTACCAGCTTTATAAGTCTTTATGACTCATTAATGCACATCGGGGGGCAGAGCCTCAGTTTCTGAATATTGGGCCCCAGTATCGAGCAGTTTTTTGCTTTGTGTTTCTTCTGTACAGCGTACTGTGAAGTCCAAAGTGTAATTCAACAAAGCAAACCCACTGAGCCTGGAGCAACTGCAGAGTTTCATAACCCAGAACATGAACGCAGTGGGATGTTGCCAGGATTGTCAAAGCAGCTGTCCAGACTCACAATTCCTGATGAATTAAAGGCTGCACCTCAATCAATGGAAATGAGGACTTTGTGGGAGTCGGCATTTGCATTAATTAGAATAAACCGAGACGCTTGTCTGTTTTTTCCATCTGATCTCTACCTTCCATGGATACGTGTGCTCAAGCTGAAGAGTATTCCTCGGACTAGGAAGCCCACAGTGCTTTTTGTTTCTTCGTGTTGTCTCTCAGGACTAGCTCCCCGGACACAGTGCAGGAGCATTTTCAAAGGGTTGCTCAAAAATCTTTTCTTTGCTGGGGACTGTGAACAACCCCAGGAAACAAACACAGGGGAGGGCTGGGAGAAGCAGCAGACACTGAAAGCACAGTCACATGCTTCTCTTCTGCTCTTAGAAAGCGTGGTTGTATAGACTGCTTGCTCCCTATGGGGAAGAAGTCATGGGTATGAGGGCAGGGAGGATATCTTTCAATTCCCTGAGGAAACAACTTCCCTCTCCCCTTCTCCAAGTTGGAATGGGAACCCTCCAAGAGAATCCAAAGGGATGCACAGCCCCAGAAGATGTGCTAGCAGTAAAATACAAGGCTTTGCACAGCTTAAGAAATGTAGCAGACATGCATTAAATCATGTCCTTTGGTGGGAAAGACATTTCTGCCCTGGGTAAGATCACGGTGCTGCAGATTTACTGCTCGGTTGGGGCGGGCTCGTGGAAAGCCCTGAGTATTCTGGTATGAGCTGTGCTGCGGAGGTGGGGAAGGTTTACACCTGCCTAGGGCTGGACCACTGACAGAGAGTAGTGGAACTCTCTAATGTGATCCAATCCTGGACTACAGAGGACAGTTACTCAGAAAATTAGTCTGAAAACAGCAAGTTGATGAAAAACCCAGAAATCAATAAAAAAAAAAATCTTCTTCAGTTCCAGAATTGGTCTTGAATCATTTATCACAAACCTTCTTTCACCAGGAGAGGTGTATGGGTGAGGGAAGACTGAAGGGCAGCATGAAAGCAGCCAAGGTGAAGTTTGTGAGTAAGGAAATCCCTGGATGCGTTGGTCTGTACAGCGCAGCACCAGCCAAATAGTGACACCACACTTTTATTGTCATGATCTGCAGAGCAAGCAAAATTCATGGGCACCTTGTGATTTTGCAAAAAGGACCCAGGCAGAGAGGAATGTCATGTGAAGCACAGGAAAAGTGAATGAGATTTTGATTTTCCAAAGGCAAACAAGCCTGATTTTGGCAACTGCCAGAGACACATGTGATCTGCCCCTCACCCTCCCACCCCAAAATGAATGGTACTTGGCAGAGACAACCCCAGATTGTATTGCTGGGAGGAAGGCACCCTGTCCTCACCCTCCAGACTGATGACTGTTCATAGGAAGACAGTCTTGGTCAAGAGCAATAACCTCCATCTCAACCTCTCTCAGCTGACTGGTTCACTATTTATATGGAGCTAACACACCTGAAGATGTCCTTTGCTTCACATCCAGAAATTACTCGCTGTTGTCTTTGTTGGGTTTTTTGGTGGTGGTGGTGGTTTGGTTTGGTTCAGCTTTTTGGGGGGTTGGTGGTTTTTTGGGGGTTTTTCTTTGGGCTTTTTTTTGTTTTTTTGGGGGGAGGGGTTGGTTGTTTTTTGTTGTTGTTGTTTGTTTGTTTATTTGGGTTTTTTGTTTGTTTGTTTGTTTTTAGGTTTGGTTTTGGTTTGGTTTTGGTTTAGTTTTGGTTTTCGGTTTTTTGGGTTTTTTGGTTTGGTTGGTTCGGTTTTTTGTTTGTTTGGGGTTTTTTTTTGCAGGAGAGTATTCTTGCTGCACTCCTGCCTAGCCACCCCAAGGGTGCCATGTGGCAGAAGACAGACTGAGAGCAGGGTCCTGTCCTTCCCACTCTGCATGCCCAAAGCCCATCATGGCATCCTCAGGGGCTCAGAATTTCCTAAGGAAGTCATACACTGAAATGTACAGCATGGGACTCAGTCCCCTTTGCTCCTTTCACCAGAGGTATCAGCTCAGACCAGGGGTTTCACGGAGGGTGGTAGCTCTGGTGGCTTTGGATCTTGGTCAAGAAGAGCGTGGGACTATGAAGCAGTGGCCTGGGAGGTCAGCAAGCCCCAGTGTATCTGCCTTGTCCCTGGCAGCCTGTTTCTTTCCAAGCATTTTGGACCAGTTCCCCACTTCTGTGCCTGATGTCTCTCACAGATCACCAGCGTAGCTGCCCCATGCCAGCAAACCCATGAATTTCCTCATTTAATATTGTTCTGTGTATTATTTATGGCAGAACCCTTTCTCTAGCCTGAACAAATTACTCCTTCATCCTTTCCCCATAAATAATGCATTTCAGGCCCTCGCAGCTCCTCTTGCTCCTCTTCCCTATATGTTCCCATCTACCTAGATCCTCTGCAGAACCTGGTGCCAAGGTCTGGGCACAGGGCTGCTCCTCAGGGTTCTTCAAAGCAGAGCAGAGTGGAATAATTGTTTACAGCACTTGCTGGCATGTCCCAGAATGACATTTGCCTCTTTTCCAACAATATTGCATTGTCAATTCATGCTCGATCCCCGCTTTTCTCTGGCCTCTAGACTGGTTTGTGCAGCAGCCCAGTCCATCTACCCAGCTGGGCCTTCTTCTGGGCACCTGAGTTTTCCTTCCTGAATGCTTCCCTCTCACTGAGTTTCACCCTGCTGATTTTAGATCCATTTTATTTTGTTTTATCAGGGCTGCTTTGAATTCCAGTTTTATCTGTGAAAGTGCTGCTCAGGCCTCTCCAGCCTCATGCTGTTGAAAATCTCACTGGAGCCAAGATCCACATCCACAGCATACCCTTACCCACCAGCCCTGTGACCCTGCCAGAGAAGGAAATTCGGTTGGTTTGACACAATTTGCTCTTCACAAAACCACCTTGGCTGCTTCCCTTCCCTTTATGCTCTCAGAGTCACTGACTGATTGTCAATAATTCAGCTGAGTATTTTTCGTGGTGTTGAACTTCAACTGACTGCTTTATCACTGTCCATGTGGTCTTTCTCTTCCTTTCTAAAGCCAGGTACAGTGCTTTTCTGCTTGGTTAGTGAATCCCACACCTCAAAACTCATTCATACAAGACTTTTTGGGAGCACTGTTCCTGGGACTGCCAGGAGTGCCAGCAGTACTCAATGGGTACATGGCCAGTCCTGCAGGTAGATCAACATATCCTTACTGGCCAGATTTGAATGAGCTGTGTGTTCCTAAAAAGCAGTTTGCTGCTTTCCAGAACACTGCAAAAATTATATCATAGGAAGAAAGACTACTGCAAATAAGTCAAGTTAAAAACTTGTGTGTAATTCCGTGAACTGAATTTGTCCCACAAGAAGTGGGTCTCTGTGTACGGGTCTGGGAGTGATCCCTGAGCTGACCAACAGAACCACTGTCTGTCTTGCTGTATTTTTTGAAAGCCTCATAGGAAGACAGCTCAGAAAATCCCCAATAAACCCATAAAAACCCCCACAAAACAACAACAAAAAACTCACCAACCAAAAAAGTGCAACATCCTCACATTCACCCCTGTCCTAAAGCATTTTCTATTGGAGTTCTCCCCCATTCTTTTGCGACTCACTCCTGAGTTTTCTGAATTTGGGAATGATGTAACTTCCTTAATCTTAGCCTGGTCCCCCCAGCCACCTAATCCTGTGCTACTTGCACCTACCCACATGACTTAAATCCCTGTGCAATACCTTTCACAGGCGCCTTCTTTAAAGATAAACATATGTTACAATAACAGTAAAATAACACATTACCTTTACACTCGTTAACACTCATCTGGATCTCTGCAACCTCAGTTTTATGTCTATAATTTTATTTCCATAAATTTTAAATCCATACCTGGGCCGTGGGATTTAATCACAAGTAACTAATGGCTTTCTTTATGAATCTTATTGTTGGTGCACTTCAGTGTAGTGCAGAGTACAAAGTGGAAGAGAAAATGTCTTTCCTGGGGACCATATGGTAAAAGAATAAAGGTCTGACTTAATGCCCTTTCTTTGCAGAGTAGCACAGTCAACAAACCCCTGTTAGATCACGGGATAAATATCGACAAGTTCCAGAGTATTGCTTCAGCCTGTTGCTATAGTAATTTGAAATTTTGTTCTATGAGCCGTATAAAAAAGGGGGTGAAACAACACATTAATGTTTAATTATTCCCAAATTTGCTGCACTGGTACCACTCAAACTGGAATCATCTGCATTTAAAAAAAAAAGTGGGATGTAGGCATTTCTAGGCCAAATTGCTGTGAAGGCTTCCTTCCATCCTGGAAATTATTTATTCACGTTAATGGAGAAGAACAGGCTTTTCCCTGGTCATTAAGTCAATGATTTAAGGTTCATAACTCCAAACCAGATGACACTGCCCATTTTGGGAGCCACATGAGTTTATAATTTCATGTGAAGGATAAGTGCTTTAGTGGGTAGTCACAGAAGGGCACGGGGTCATGTAGGGAACTTTCCTGAGCAGCGAGTGCCGAGGCACTCAGGCGCAGGGCAGGAAGGCATGTATCATCCATAATGCATGGACTGCCCCCCAGAAGGCTCTCTGTGGTGTGAAAAGATGGTGTGAGTGCCTCAGGAACAGCAGAGACAAAGGTCAGGAACCAGGGCAAGCCTGAAGGGACCAGGTCAATTGTGGGATGTGACATGGGATCAAGCAACTCTTATCCAAGTTACTTCTTCATAGCTATAGCAACTGTGTGATGCTCACGTCCCTTAGCAGGACCTGACAAAATGACCAGTAATATTTTTAACTTATGCATTTCCTTCCAAACCCATAGTAAATCACAGTGGAATCTTCTGAGACTGCTTCAGTCCCTTCCTGCTCATACGAGTTACTACAAAGTGTGTGTGATTTGAGAAGAATCTTTTTTTGCATTTTCTCTGAAGTAGGCGATACTCTTTAGCCCTTCTGTATTTTAACTGCTACCTTTATAACAGGTTAGAGATGGCCTGCTAGCTTGTTTCTAAGGATTTTATGGTTGCTCTTTCTTGATATAAAGCTGTAGTTTAGCTCAGCATTTTGTAATGCCAAGGCTTTGGAAGGGAAAGGAAAGTGCTTTTCAGTCTGTGGTACACAACACGTTGCGCTGGTCTGTGTGGCAGCAGACGGGGGGTCTGTGGATGGATAAAAGAAGTAAGAAAATCAAAGCATGCCCTTACACATCTGACAAACAAATAAACTGGGGGTAGGTGTGGGTGGGAAACAGACTTAAAGTTTAGCACTGAATTTCACCCGCATTTGGCTGCAGAGGAAAAGTAAACTGGCAGCACTACACAAGCTGTCCTTGCCTTCTCTTTTGCAAGATGATGCATATTTTTTGGAATGAGGAATGCTGAGCAGCACTGCTGAGCACTGTGGGGCACACAGCTGTATAGAATTATGGAGACTGCAGCATCACTGTGTGAAATATGGTCAGTGCCTAAATGTCTGGGGACAGAACAATTGCTGTCATGCCTTTGATTTGGCACCATGCTGCAAATTACGAAATTGATGTCTGTCTGCTCTGGAGGTGCTGCATAAAGGTTTTTGATGTCAAACGTTTTAAAAAGTGAGCTTCATCAGCTTGTGCTAGACAGGATTTGTCACTGGTGAGTTTTGGTACGCTGGGCACACCCGCTGCCCCTGTGACAGTCTGCAAAACCAACCAGCCCTGGAAGGGTTAAATCTTTCCAGTGCCCGGATCCAGCCTTTCTCCAAGGAGCAGCCTTTCCTCCTTCAGAAACAGGCAGCTGGCACCCTGCCCACAGCTTGTTTGTCAGAAAACAGGGTCCTTTCTTAGCTGAGGGCATGGCCCAGGAGTGGCGAGCGAGCCTGGCCTGGCCTGGCACTGCCCTGCCCGGCTGGGGCTGCAGCGAGGTTCTCACGGCTCTGGGGACTCACTGCTGCTGTGCTGACGGGTCTGGAGATCCACTGGATGACTTTTTTTTTCTTTTTCCTTTTCTTTCTTTTTTTCTTCCTTGCAGTAGTCCTGGCAGGTACAAATCTTCTATTCATGTCTCGTTAAGTCTGATTTTTCACAAGGAAGGGTTTTGTCTCCTCCTGTGCACTGGTCTTGACATGCATCACCCAGCACTGAAGGAGTGGAAGGAAAGGGGAGCAAAAACTCTGCTCTCACCTTGAGAACTGGTCATGAAGACCTCTGCGGTCTTCCCCACAAAGCTGAATTTCATGCAAAACGGATAAAGAGAACTCAAATGGTCTTAACGGCATCTGCAACTCATTTGTAAAGTGCCACGTTTCAGGTGCAACTGAAAGGTTCGGGATCAGTTTTTTAAATGATCTGCCCTGAAGCACTGCTTGGGCTGCTGGCAAAATCACTGGCTCAGTGATGGGGCCAACAAATGCTCTTGTACACTCATTAGCTTTCATAAGTGCAGGGCTCCACACACAGCACTCATCTGGATCCTGGCACAAAGTTTATAAAAGTTCAAAAGTTGACAATCTAGGGTTTTTTTTCATAAGTAAGTTGTCTGGGCAGTACTAGCTGGGAAGAGGAAGAACACGGTCCACTAAAAATCAACATTATTGGGCAGGTCGAACTCTGGGGCAGCACTTTTTTGCAGATGCCACTGGCAGCATCAGTGAGAATTAGAGGGAAATCTGGGCCACTTTGTGAAGCAGTATTTTGAATATGGAGCAAGAAAAGCAATATTTAATGAAGCTGTGCTTTATGAATGAGAGGAAAATATGCTCAAAAAAAAATGTATTAATTAAATAGCTAAGAGGACAGTTCACCTAAGTCCCACAGACAAAAATATTTGGACATCCTTAGCTCATTAGCACGCCCAAGGAAGTTTTGCAGGTGTTAGCATTCTTCAGATATGACCTATTTTTTTGTTTTTAGCATGAATTCTTTGTAATGCAAGGATAGTCTCTGCAGTGCCTCTGTAGGGAACTGTGACTCTATATATGATGTTTGTGGGTTTAGGGAGGGAACAGAAACAGGCAGATGTAATTGTCCTCTAGAGAAAAGACTCTTGAAAAGTGAAAAGTGACCCTGTAAAACTGAGATGCTCTCTAATAATTAGGAGCTGTTGGCAGGTCTAAGCATCGGACAGGGCTGGAGGCAGGTATGCATAAGCAAACATGAAAACAGATATGGAACCAGATAATAATTATTTTGCTTAATCCTTGGTAGGGGCACATTCCTGAAAGTAACTAGAGCACCGGGTCTCACGTGTATTTCAGGAAAGCTGTTTCTGCAGTGGAGGCTGTGCCAAAGAGGCACACAGCCTCAGGATTACAGCTGGCCTGTCACTGCATGGGAAACATGGACGTGGGAATGGACACGGTGGGAAGAGCAAATACTGCCATGGGTGCCACGAGGCACAGCCAGTGCAGCCAAACTCCTGGAGGAGGGTTGAGGTTCCCTATGGTACAAGGGGTGGGAGCGGGGACTTTGCCCCAGCTCTCAGAGTCACAATTTGCTTTCCATTCCAAACTTTTTCTGGTAAGAGGTCTATCAGCTTCTACCTGGTTTTAGTGTATCTTTCATTTCTCACTGAGCACAGGCCTATGGGCACGAGAAGCACCTGAACTCTGTTCCTTGTGGCCTAAAGAAGAAGGTGTGTGGCACATGTGTGACATGTTCTTTCCCAGCAGTGTTCCCTGGACACCTCATCGTGGGGTGAAGGGCTCAAGTGCATTGTGAAATCTTTCATTAGACCAGCTGAAATGCAAAGAAAAAAACAACACCAAAAACCGGACGGTTATTTGGGGGACACACGGCTCTCACCTCATGGCTCAGAAACCAGCAGCAGCATCTTCCAAACAGGAAGCCAAAACACAGGTGAGAGACAATAACTCTTTGTTCAACACAGTTGTGCCCGATGACCAGTCAGCTTGAGAGAAAAGGGTGATTACAGTCTGCAACCAGATGAGGTTTTAGCAAGAGGAAGCTGATAACATATTCATTTCTTCAGAGAAAAGCAGGGGTAAATATGTTGGCAGGCAGCCCATGTGGAACGAGCTTCATTCAGCCAGACAGAAGGAAGATCAAAGTAGGCCTCAAGTACCTGGACTTCGTTGAGTCGGTAACTTCTTCTTTATTTTACTCTAGCAGATTTGAGCGTTTTCCTTTCTGGTGTTGCCTTTTGGAGTTGTATCAGAAGTCACTTCTCAGGATGGTCCTTTGAGACAGTTAGTGGGAACAGTTAGTGAAAATATCCTCTAAATGGTAACTGGGTGCTCTGGTACTTTATTGATTGTCCAGCAGACATCACTCTAGCACACTGGTGTGGTCCAATTGCACAGTTTCCATCAGTCCTGTAGTGCACAGATGTGGTGCGTGTCAGGTTTCATGTGAAGGCTCCCTGGATTGCAGTGGGGCTGCTTGGAGGGCTGCAGAAATGGGTTTACAGATTATTTATTTTCTGCTTGCTGCTGTTCATTCTTTCAAGGGTGGGTTTGGTTTGTTTTGCTTATGGCTATGAGTTTGTTGAGGGTGGCAGTTATTTAAAAGTTAGAAAGTTAGATGCTGGGGGAAATTTCTTTCAGAACACATGGCATTCTCTTGCTGGTTTCAGTTACTTGATGATTTTCCATTTGGATCCCATTAGGGTTTAGTATGTGAAAACTGAGGGATAGAGGCAGGCGGTTGGCTTGGGTTTCTTCACTGAAGCATGCTTCTGGTTCCGCATAGAATAGGATGAGTTGGAAGGGACCCACAAGGATCATCGAGTCCAGCTCCTGGCCCGGCATAGGACACCCCAAGACTCACACCATGTGCCTGAGAGCGTTGTCTAAACACTTCTTGAGCTCTGTCAGGCTGGTGCTGTGACCACTGCCCTGGGGAGCCTGTTCCAGTGCCCAGCCACCTTCTGGGGGGAAAAGTTTTTCCTGATATCCAATCTAAACCTCGCCTGACTCAGAGCCATGCCGTTTCCTTGAGTCCTGTCACTGGTGACCAGAGAGAAGAGATCAGTGCCTGCCCCTCTGCTTCCCCTCGTGTGGATGTTGAAGACACAGTGAGGTCACTGGAAGATAAGAGCAGTTCTTTTGATAAGGCAAAGCCCAGTCTTACACCAGCAAAGCAAGTGCCATCACTGCTCTCCCCAAAGTGAGTAGTGGTCCCTGAGAGTCTCCTCTAAGGCACAGCAATGTGATACGTTGTGAATATATTTGGTTGCAAGTTCAGTGGCAATATGTGTGTTGATCTGCAGGCATGCTTGTGCATGGAAGATTTAGGGTCTCACTTCACTAATGATAGTGCCCCTGAGGTTGATAGAGGTGTAAGAATATTTCAGAGACAGCTTGATGGCATTGTTGATGACTGAATTTGTGATGGGAACTGAAAATAAAATACAGGCTTCCAATCCAGCTGGTGAGCATGTGATTGCTGAATGTTGGTTAAAGCATAGGCTTGGTGGCATAGTTGTTTAAAAAGAAAAACCTTCTGTGAAGTTGGTTTATATAGAAGTTGATATCTTTTGAGGTAAAGTGGGTTCCTGTGGCCTGAATTTATTGAAGAAAAAAAAATTGGTGGAGTAAGAGATGCAGTGGGTGAGTTTGGTGGTATGTTTGAGTTGGGAATCTGTGGCTGCATTTTATTTTGTAGGTTCTTAAGAGAGGCTCCAACACTCTTACTGGGGGTGTTGCTGCACAGGGAGTACTTGGCTGTGGCAGCATGAATGGTGCCAATCCGGGGTGCTTAATTTTACACAGACCATGGGAAGAATCCTCAGCTTTCTGAGTGAGGAAGGGCTGAGGATGATTTCTCTTCCTTATATAATGCATCAGGAAAGCTGGAAGCGGTTGATCTGCCAAAGCTGGGGGGGAGTGGGATATTTTTTGTTGGCTCAGGGGAGCAAAAGCACTGAATTCAGGATTGTTGTCTCAGTGCAACTTTTGTGTGCCACAGGGCTTCCCAAACTCTGCAGCCAGGCAGCCTCTGCCGGCAGCCAGGCTCCTGACGGCCAGGGCTGCGTATGCATGCATGCAAAGAGCTCCTGCTCTGCCCCCTGCCCGAGCTCCCACATCTCCCCCTCTTTTCCATTCAAATCCTCCCACCGAGGAAGAAGTTGCTGCACGGCTGAGGAGCTGCACAGGCAGGGAGCTCAGGGGATGTACTGGGATTTTCGGTCGTGTTATTCTGACTTAGGGAGCTGTTTGTCCTCCTTCAGTATTCCAGTCAGTCAGCCTGAAAAGAAGTCCTGATCCTGTGCTGCAGGCCAGTCATGTTCACAAAGATCTCTTTGTTACACCCGTGTCTGTGGCATTGTTCCTTTCCAACAGAACTCTCCTGCCAAAGCCCTGATGCGCTTGGCTCTGAAAGTGCCAGGCTGGTAATGCAAGGGGTGAATTCCTCCTCATTCCCCCCATCCTGCCTCCTGCATCCTCCTGCCCTGCAGCTTTCTGCTCTCTCAGGCTATGGTGGGTGGGAGAATACAGGCAAGACATGGTGGTTTATCCTCCTTGCAGCCCATGTGTTACACAGGCTCCACTTTGTCAAGCGTGCAAAAGTCCTGCTCTCCAGCCAGGTTTGCATAGAATCATGGAATCATTAAGGTTGGAAAAGACCTCTAGGATCATCAAGTCCAGCTGTCAACCTAGAACCACCACCATGTTCACCACTAAACCATGTCCTCAAGTGCCGTATCCACACATTTGGAATATTCCCAGTGATTCTACCACTTTCCTTGGACAGCCTGTTCCAATGCCTAACAACACTTTCTGTGGAGAAATTATTCATAATATCTAATAAAAACGTCCCCTGGTGCAACTTGAGGCCTCCTTTCAGGTAGTTGTAGAGAGCATTAAGGTGTCCCCTCAGCCTCTAGGTTTGCCCACTGTCAGACCCAGCAGCTGGTTTCTGAGCAGATGATGGTGAATGGGCTTTCAGAACCAGGGCTGGCCCCTCAGCCTGTGGGGAACAGGAGCACTAAACTCTTTATCATACGGAGGATTTTAATGCCCATGTGGAGGGATCCTTGGTGTGTGTACAAACCACAGTGCCAGACACCTGAGAGCACCTGACAGATTTTTAATCTAATGCACCCATTTCTGTCCCCTGGGGCAGGACACACAGTCAGGACAATGGACTCTGCAAACCCAGCACAGCCAAAGGCTGGAACTCAACCCTGAGTTCCTGTTGCTGGAAGCTTTACCTGGATTGGCAAGCAATATTGTTTTTTCTATTCAACTTGCCCTGTACTCCTTCATGTATTCACTACTGCACTTTTCACTGTTTTAGAGGATAATCTGAACCCTATTCCAATCAGTATTTCCATGCTGACT
Organism: Struthidea cinerea; assembly: GCA_013397865.1. Lineage (NCBI taxonomy): Eukaryota > Metazoa > Chordata > Aves > Passeriformes > Corcoracidae > Struthidea > Struthidea cinerea. Next base: position 760,524 of record VZTI01005851.1, on the reverse strand, counting down.
GACTTGTGTTTCATAACAGGAGGCTTAATAGGGAGGGAACACAGGTAGGGAACAGTAGAGACCCTCACTCTTTCCTCCTCTCTGTCTCTGCACTGAAAGGTTCCTCTGAGGCATCCATCTGCTCCTGACAAACACCAGTCACACACCTGTGAGCCAGATGTAAACAGCTGCATGGTTGGTGTCATTTGTGATCCAGACTTAATATAAACCATGCTAAGGATTGGCTACAAATGGTTCCATTAAAAAAAGAAAAAAAAAGACAAAATGCATAGCACAGGTAAGTAGCACCTCTTTTCTTATTTCAGCTTTCTTTTTATCTTATTTGCTTTCATATCTGTGGTATGGAGGACACTCTTGTGTGGTGGGATGAATAGCAGTTGAATTTCATTAATCTGGCCTGAGTGTATTAAATTGCTTAAATAAACACTTAAGCTATATGCACAGTCTAAACATTTGTTTAAGTTCTTACCTGAGCAGGCATACTTCAGTGCTATTACTTACCTTCACCAACCCCAGTGACTAGCCTGGCAGGCTGGTTAGTTCTCTCTTTGATATTTCACTTAGTGCATGTGAAATTTCCTAATCCAAGAGTTTCTAACAGCAAATCCCTTTAAATATTGCAAGAGCATTGCCTTACAGCAAAGCACCTTCTGAAGACCCCTCCAGGTAAGGGTAATATACCTGTCGTTTTTCAGACATCAGTGCTGCAGTTGCCCTTGTTCACCTCTCCACCCTGGCTTTTCACTACTTGCTTCCCATTAAATTTTCTATTTTTGAATACTTTGGATTGATATAAGAACACTTAATTTATTTTTACTTTAAACTTGCAACTTCTTGCCTTAGCCAAAGAATGCTGTCAGAAACTGTAGGGAATGCACTGACTGTTTTCCAATAGTCTGTGTTGCTTTGCTGGAAGCTTTACCAAATATATCGATTTTCAATCTGGATCATGGTATTTTATCATCTCACATTTTATAATCTCACATTCCAGACAGTAACAGTTTGATTCTCCTGTCATTATGAGCTATTCATATTTTTACTAGGCTGCTGAATAGTTCATGCTGTGTCAGATCATGCTGGTTTCTCTGTAGTAGCTGCATTATAAACCCCCAAGGAAACATATTCTGTATAACAGGTCTGGCTCAGACTGGGTTTTAAATCAAGGTTATAAAAAAGCTTGCACTTTCTTTTCTACATTTCTCTTATTTGAATTCCTCCCCTTCTCTTTCTTTTCCTTCCCCTTCCTTCCTTCCTTCCTTTCTTACCTTAAAAGAACGTCATCATCTGAGAGCCTGAGTTTATTAGTAAATTACTACTGCTTTCCTTGATTTTCCTATCTAAATCAAACTTTCTTTCTTTCTTTCTTTCTTTCTTTCTTTCTTTCTTTCTTTCTTTCTTTCTTTCTTTCTTTCTTTCTTTCTTTCTTTCTTTCTTTCTTTCTTTCTTTCTTTCTTTCTTTC